>CM055093.1:21460822-21744432 GCA_029204225.1 Diphasiastrum complanatum | reverse complement strand
TAGGTGTGTCATCAAAGTATTTTGCAGCCCTAATAGCATCTTCTAGGGTTTTTGGATGGTTCCTACGAACATCCACTTGATAATCTTTTGGTAACCCATCAATAAACATTAACATTTGTACCTTAGGCGGAATATCACTATAAAGTGGATTCAGGTACTCATGAAAATCTTGAATAAATTGTTCCAAACCTTTATTCATGGTTAGATGACTCAACTTTTGGAAGTTTCATAGTCATCTAAAAGTGGTAGAAAATAATCCCTAAAAAGCTGCAAAATTCATCCCATGTACAAGGTTGATTTCCCTTTGCAACTAAGTCATCCACCAAACTAAGGCTTTCCTTCAAGGAACATAGTGACAGTGGATAACTCCTCAGATTCAGGGAATTGGTTCATGGCAAAGTATTTGTTCCAAACATTCAGCCAAGAACTTACCACTTGTAAGTTCCCTATCCTTCTTCTCCCCCTTATAACACTTTCATAGGAGGTGGAACTACATGTTTTCTTCTGATTGGCTAACCTAGACTCTAAGTCTTGGTTTCTTTGATTAGTTTCAAGAAGTTGCTTTATTAGTGGCTTGAATTTGTTGGTATAATAGTTCAAGAGCTTGTGCCACATTGGATGGGTTTGATATATCAAATGTTGGATTTTCATGGTTTGATCCATTGGGGTTGTTTGTGTGTTTTCCTATTATGCAAATACAACAACAAGTGCTCAAATAAGAATGATAGAAATGCTTCAATTGTTACATCCGATGCAAATAAAAGCATTTATTCTAATCATTCAATCTTATTGTTTGTAAGCTCAATCCAAAGCCTACTATTTGCAAGCTTAATCCAAGCTTAACAGGAAAACAACAACAAGCTACATTTGCCTTAATCAAAAGCAAAAATGAAAACCAAATCTTTATGTAACTTCAATCAACTAATCCAAGCTAATGTTTACATAAAGTTCCCATTCCATTCCCATTTCAATTCTATTTGTCATTTCAAAATCAACCAAAGTTTTCACATTTCTCACTATTCTAGATTTCCAAAACCAAGAAGCTTTTGTCTAGAAATGGATAACTAATGAAGCTTTATGAAAACTTCAATTTTCACATCTGATTTTCAGATTTACAGTCGGAAATCAAAACTTCAAATGACAAAAACAGAATTTCGAAACTTGTTTTATGCACAAAGTTACACTACCATTCCCTTCTTACATTGTCATCTTCATGAAACTAGGAGATAGAAAGGTGTAACTAATGAAGTTTGAATGAAAACTTCACATTTCAGATCTGATTTTCAGATTTACAGGTCTGAAAAACGGAACTTCAAAATGAAAATCAAAATCTCAAACACTTCATTTATGCAAAAAAACACTAGTTTTGATCAAAACACATAGCTAGAATCAATCTTTTGCCAAAAAAAGTTTGTGTATGTAGAGGAAGACTTCCTCTACCTATCCCACAAATCTTTTTTCAGAACTTTTAAAAACCCAAATCCCACTTTAAAACTTCTCTAACATTATAAAAAAATTAGCCCCTAAACAATTCTATAGGCATCACTACTCTCTTCCAAAGAGAACTAGATTCAATGGACACTTTAGAAGGGCGCCCTCCTATTAGGTCCCATTGATCCTAAGGGTACCTTGCCATATAGCCCCCAACACTAAATGGACTATTAGGGGTCTGAAGTACTGCTAGTTACATAGGTATGTAACACTACTCCAACCTGAGCAACAACAGTGGTATGGGCTTGATGAGCCATACGTTGATTTGACCATCAATGAGTACTGTGCTACATACAATGCCCAACCTCAACGCCAAGGTGAAAGAAATCTACGGCTGCTACAAATGTGAAGAAGGACATAGAATTGCAAAATGTTGGAGATGGTGAAATCAAACCAACCTTTCCTAACACATCCCCTGAATAGCCGATAGTTCAGGAGCCATTGACACTGAATTATCAAATATCTACATGAGCAGAGACCAGCTGAGCCGTCGAGCGATTCGAATTATCTTAGCTTGTCAACGTGAGGCTTTAAATTGTCATGCTCAGCCAAAAGGAATGTTACAAGAGCAGACACATAGTTAACTGATAGTTTAGCATAATTCTCTCTTGTAATGATTAGTTGAACTATCTTTTAATCCCATTTGGCAGGACATAAGTATAGAATATGAGGCAAAAGATCAATGTAATTGCAAAAGGAACGTCGGGCCGCCATGTTGCGATGCACTGCCGACTCCCTCTGAGACAACAAAATATAAAGAATACTCTGTTCTTCCATATAGTGTGGTTTTTTGTGTGGTATTCATTCTTATATGATTGATTGTTGCATTGTCTGTGATTCGTAATAGCATATCTAGATCCAAAATCTAACGTATTGTGTAGCACACTTCTACATTAGATAGGCGCACTTTTGCAGTATGGTATCAGAGCAAATTCACTAGATACAATATGGCTACTACAATTCAGGCAAGGATTACGATCAATCTTGATGGTGCAAATTGTTGCATACGGAAGTTCAATATAAAGACACTTCTAAAAGGCGAAGGGATATGGTCAGTCACCAATCTCACAAAGCCAAAACCTCTAGAGGAAGATCCAAGGAAAGTGGAGTGGATAAGGAAGGATGAATGCACAATGGTGATCATTGTATCCTCCATAAATGAAAAAATTCTCATGCAAATTGAAGATTTCCAGAGCAGCCATGAAGCATGGGAGAAACTAAATCAAAAGTACGAAGTGAGGACGGCCGCATCTGTCATGCAACTCCACAATCAGCTACAGAGCTTGCGACGAGATGGAAATGAGTTGGATCAGCATGTAGAGAAGATCAAATGGATCTTCGCTCAACTCTCTACATGTGAACAAGAGCATCAAGTCCCAGTACCCCAACAACTAATGTACTTTATGAAATCGCTACCCTCATCTTACCAGCCGTTGAGAATGCTCATCTTGAGTTTACTTGAGATGACATTCGAGAGATCAGTCAATCTCGTAGCAGAAGAAAGATTGATGAGAGATGAAGGAGAATCAAACGGTCACCAGGAGAAGGCTCCTTTTGTAGAAACTAAAATAAGCCCAAGATCGAGAAGACTCAAATGAAGTCTTCAACGAAGGGTAACTACAACAAAGAAACATTTGTCTGTGATCATTGTCACAAGTTAGGACACACAGTAGATAGATGTTGGTTTAATCCGACTATACCTTGCACTCATTGCAAGAAAAAGAGACATTTAACATATAATGCTGGCACAATCCCAAAGGAGAACACAAAGGAGAAAAGACAAATGTCACGGAATCATCCAAGGTTGGTGAGAAGAACGACAATGCATTCACAGTTGTCGATAAAGAATCAACCACCTACATGTAGCATGATTATGATATAGTGATTGATTCAAGAGGCACATCTCATATAACCTGCAACAAAAATGTTTTAAAATGATACTGAGTGATGGGAGCAGACACGATGTCGAAGGCATTGAAACTCTTCAGTTCCATACACTATCGGGACATGCAGAGCTACAAGGAGCACTCTATGTACCCACATTGAGAGGACATCTACTCTCTGTGTCAAGGATTACGGATCTTGAAATACAAATTCTATTCATGGGAACATTGGTCGAACACAGATCAAATGAGCTGCTGATTGTCAGATCAAGACAAGGTAATCTATATCAAGCAAAAATCATCAGCAACTATGATAGCATACTAAATGCATTGAAAACTTTAGTGGATTGAAGACATAGACATCGAATTTTGCAGCTTCATTGAGGAACCAATGACATATCTAGAAGCAATTCAGAATCCTGAAGGTGAATTTTGGAAGCAAGCAATGTCGGAAGAGATCGAATCATTGAAGCAAAATCAAGCGTGGACACTTGAACCACTACTCGAAGGAAAGTAGAAAGTCGATTGCAAATGGGTATACAAGAAGAAGCTGAGATCAGATGGCAGTGTCGGAAGATATAAGGCTCGACTTGTCGCTAAAGGCTACACTCAGAGATATGGTATCGATTATTTCGATACATACTCCCCGATAGACAAAATGTCGAGCATCCAACTACTCCTCGCTTATGCTACAAAATATGATTTGGAGTTGACATGAGAGCATAAATGAAACTATTTTCATTTTGTGATTGCTCCTTATTCTTGATTGATTTCTCTTGGATAATAACAATAAGTTTGAACTTGTCCAAAGTTACAAGCAAAATACTTTCCAAGGACATAAAATAAATCCAAGTTACTTTCATAAAAGTGACATCTATCTTTGCATCTTGAACCAAAAAATGCACTTCCAAATGAAAAATTTCAAAAGATTTGACATGTGTTATGATGGACTCTTGAAGACAAATCTTGCAAGTCCTTGTGAGACTCCCAGCCTCATTCACCTTTCCACAAAGGAAACACCTTTCCTTGGACTTGTCCTTCTTGTATTTGCATTTTGAACTTGAAGATCCATCCTTCACCTGGGCCCCCCTGCTTTGGTTCTCCTCGGATGGATTGGTCTTCTTTTTGTAGCATCTTGAAAAAAAATATCCTCCCTTGCCACAAAGGTTGCACTCAAGATCCTTTCTTTCCTTCAATAGGATGCCACCTATTGATGCCATGTGAATAAAAACCTGTGATATGATTCTACAAATGTAATTTGTGAATTTCAAGAGACTAGATTTCAACATCTTCAACAATCTAGAAGGATCTACAAAAGATCTAGCTCACAAACCTAAGAATCAATCTTCACAGTAATTACTAGTCACTTGGAAACTTTGCTTTGATCACTAAGACAAAAGCACACAATCTTTGAATCAAATCACTAAAGAAATTAGATCCAGTCTCCCATTGGACTCATCAAATACCAATGACTCTTTCTTTTGAAAGCTGAAATGGATATGAAAAATATTTGACACCTAGATTTTCCTTTTCACTTGACTAGTTCTCTCAACACTTGAGATTCTTGAACAAGAGATTGGTTTTGTTTCAAATACATGAAAATCAAACTTAATCACTTCTTTTGGACTCACTCTTGACCCAAATAATCTCACTCTTGAGATTTAGAATGAATTTGATTTGATTTGAAAACAAACTATACCACCAATTTTTCACAAAGCTTAAAACATTACACAACTAGAGATTCACAAAGATCTCAACCATGCATGAATACTCAAATATGGACTCATCATTCTAGACATCCAATGGGATCACAAATTGACCCTCACACTCTCACAAAGAAAGTTGAATAGAACTAATTTGAGTTTTATACATTCTATGTCAATTTTTGCTCAACAAATTGAATTCAATCACTCCTATTGGATTCCACCTATTACTCTACTTTTTAAGACTTGGAATGAAATTCAAAATCAAAAGTTGTGATTTTTCTCACTAAGATATTGTGCTTCAAAGAGCTAATGCCACTTAGAAAGATTTGATCACTTAGGAAGAGACAAACTCTCCACCAATAACAACACAAAATGAGCTTCTACATCTAGCCCTCTACAAAGGAAGGAACTCTTAGAAAATTGGATCTCTCTCTACACATTTGCCATAGACACCTTAATGACTCTTTTCAAACCTTACAATCACTCAAACAAATTGAGTAGGGTTGAACAATGTGACTGGGATCTCAATCTCTTTTCTAGAACTCTCAATTTAAGTCAAAACCAGAGATGTAGGGCCTCACACATGTGAAAAGGGTTCCTACAGCCCACAACAAGATCTGGACCAGAAATTTTGAGGATAGCTATTAAATCCAACTTGCTACACAAAATTTGACTAGTTTCCAAAAAACTGCGAATTTTGGCTTTGATTTGGATTAACCCTATCAATTTCAACAAAACCTCTTGTACTAGGCTCTGATACCATGTGCAAAAAGTACAAAAAGAACCAAGACTGGACCCTAATATGATCTTCAAGAGGGATTGGTTGTCAGATTACTTGATCTATCAATCTACTTGAGATTAAGATCAATCTAGATCAATTCTAGACACAAAATCCTAACAAGAACAATCATTAATTGAAGGTAGGTGTACTTTCTGGTTTCACACGTGTGAAACATTGTCTGAGTACGGACTCCAACCTGAAAGTCAAGTACACATTGATAGAACCTCAAAACAATCAAAACAAATGTAGACAAATGGAAAGAATCACTCAAAATTGCTTTCAAAATGAAGATTGGTGTCTCACTATGATTATGGCCAAATGTGGCTCTATATATACAATAAGTGGGAGCTCATGGTACTGATCATCCCTCTGATCCCACATGTGTGAAGGTGCTTTGTCATATGATGATTCATCATGCAAAACTGACACTTGGACAAAACCTTCTATTTTGAGCACTTTTGGTCCATTTTCCTTCTATATGGAGATCTACTTGGAAATCTTCTAGAAGTCAAAATTTGCCTACTTCAACTTATTCCACACATGTGAGCTGTGCTCTAATGTGATATGAGACTTAACCAAAGGATGTGGCTCATGCAATCAATAGATCGATGCCATGTGTCATGTCTAGAAAACTAGTTTTTGGCCTTTTTAGCCACTAGAACTTGAATTAACTCATATGTACAACCTATATGATTATGGTACATGACAAGTACACTATTTTCACACATGGGAATTGGCTCCACACATGTGTGTTTATCTATATACAAGATTTTTGGCCTCTACCAAGCTTATTTTTGCATTTTTCACAAACTCTATGATGATAGGAATCTGGCATTGATCAATGAAACGAAGAGTCAGATATATGCAAACTACAAAATCACAGATCCAGGAGAAGCGACAAAATATCTAGGGCTGTAGATCGAAAGAGACCGAACAAGAGGAGTAGTGCATCTAAACCAGTCCGAATATGCTGAGAAAGTGTTGAAGCAGTATGGGATGATCGAGTGCAGGCAACCCCAATGATAGCCGAAGTCAAATTGTCGAAGCAGAATTGCCCGAGCATAGATGAAGAAAGACAAAAGATGCAAAGAGAATGACTTTGTCCTACAACACTACAACGATGTGAGTTGGGCTAGCTGCAAAGACAACAACAAGTCAATAACTGGTGGATCTACACTGCGTGGAGCTGCGATCAACTGGACGTGCAAGAAGCAGACACGCGTAGCTCAGTCCTCATGCGAAGTAGAATCCGTGGCAGTTTCAAAGGTGGCAAATGAGGTAATATGGCTGAAGATGATGTTGGAAGGGATTGGAATTTGTCAAAATCCCTCCATCATGAAGATGGATTTTCAGAGTGCTATTTATTTAGCCCAAGATCTGGTTTTTCATTCAAAAACCAAGCATATGCCTTTGAAATATCATCATATTCGAGATCTAATCTCGAAAGGAGAGCTTTGTGTCAAGTCTGTGAGATCGGAAGATATGATTGTAGACCTGCTAACCAAGCCTCTGTTTACAAAACATAGAAGATCAATTGGAACTGGATGAAAGAAGAAAGGGGAGTGTTGAAGATGGTGAACTCAAACCAAACTTTTCTGACACCTCCCCTAAATAGCCAATAGTTCAGGAGTTATTGACACCAAATTATCGAATACCTACATGAGCAGAGAGGTATATTGATAAATATGCTTGTTATCGCATTTGAGAGATGACTATTGTAGAAGAAGCACTCAGTCAGTCAGACTCCAATCTATGGAGAGAAGCTATGGATAGAGAGTATCAATCTCTCATCAAAAAACAGACTTTAACTATTGTCAAATTACTTGCCAGAAGAAATGTAGTTGATTGCAATGGATATCCAAGATCAAATACAAAGTGGATGGAAGTATTGATCAAAGGAAAGCTTGACTTGTTGCACGAGGATTTTCTGAAATTCCATATATCAACTATATTGAGATTTTAGTCCAGTACTATAGTATTCTTCAGTCAGACTTCTACTATCGTATGTTGTTGTAGGGAATCTGAAGATACATCAGATGGGTGTACATACAACTTATTTGAATAGAGTTATCGAAGAAGATATCTAGATGATATAGCTTGAAGGTTATTTAATCAACGACAAAGAGAATCATGTATGTAAACTCCATAGAGAACCTTATGGCTTGAAGCAATCTGCTAGAGCTTGGTTTCAGAGGATCAACACTTTCCTTATCAATCATGGTTATAATCCAAGCACTTCAGATTCTAATGTCTACTTCAATTAGTGTGGCATTCTTTTATCATCATCACATTGTACGTAGATGAACACGACAATGTCAAACTCATAAAAGATGTGACTATCCTCAGAATTCAACATGATAGATTTTGGCGAACCTCATTACTATCTCAGTATTCAAATCCAAAAAGATAGAGAAAAAGGCTGATTTACATCGCTCAATAGAGGTATATTTATAATATGCTAATCAAATATATTCTGATGAATTGCAAGTTAGCTCACTCGCCAACGACTCAAATTGTAGAAGGATCAGTGTTTGCAAACAAAAGAAGAAAAGGAGCAGATGCGTGAGTATCCATATCATTCGATAATAGGTTCTCTCATGTACGCCATCATGATCTAGATCAGACTAGACATAGCTTTTGCAGTCAGTTCTTTAAGTCAGTATATGCCTAGTCTTGGTATTAATACATTGAAAAGCTCTTATAGGAGTTATAAGATACATTCGAGCTACTATGGACCAATGCATATGTTATGGAGCAGTCGACAATGACAAACTTAACATACTCAGTGGTTATACGGATGCAAGTTGGCCATGAGATATAGACACTCGTAGATCCACATCTAGATGTATATTGTTCCTCAATGGTGGTCCAATTTCATGGAATAATCGCAAGCAAATCTTAGTAGTTCTATTGTCTATAGAATCAGAGTATATCGCTGCCTCTCAAGCAACAAAGGAAGCAATGTGGTTACAAAACTTACTGATTGATTTTTGTTTGAAGTAGAATGGTTCAACAATTGTCTATTGTGATAATCAAAGTGCTATTGCTTTATCAGCCAACCCCAGAGTAAGCACATTGAAATCAAGTATCAGTATGTCAGAAGTAAAGTTTTCAACAAAGAGGTAAGCTTGGAGTACTGTCGAACATGATTCATGACAAAAAAATATTTTCACAAAGGTGCTGAGCTTGGATGCACACAAAAGATTTTGTGCAAAACTAAGTTTGAAGGTCAAAGTATTCATGGATTCAGATTAAGGAGGAGTGTTGGATTTATCTAAATAATCAATGGAAAAGTTGGATTTATCCAAATAATCGATCTTTAATCTACATCCATTCATCTATCCAGTTCTGCAAGTTTACTCATGTTTTTACACAGTCTACAAAAATACACGGGCACGTGAGATTGTGACTAGAGCTTAGTGGAATGAAGACAAGAATTCATGAATATCTCATTATTTAAATCAAGCTTGGAATTTGTCATTAGCAACACCTTTTAAGGTTCTACTTTAAGCCCAAGGGAGCTCCTAAATCCTAGACTTAGGACTTTGCACAATAAAAAGATTATAAAAATAACTATATTTAGAAAAAAGTATTCTAATAGTACCAACATGACCAACGAGCTTTAGAATCTCTCTCTTGGAAATATGTCTTTACAAATTCTCACATGCATGCATCTCTTTCCAATCATGACCATATAAATATATGAATGGGACCAAGTTTTGGTTGTTACTCTTGAGATTTTGCAATTTTTTTTCAAGCTCTCTCTATTTTGGGTTCTCTAACTACTTGGCAAAGAGTTGGGAGAAAGTGTTGATGATGAGATGAGCCGCCTGGGTGAGCTCCATAGACTTAATCTTATGTTGATTCATTGTCACAAGTGATTGTTGATTATAAAAAGTTTGTTTCCAACTTTTTTAGTAAGAAATCATTGAACTTTATATGCACTTTATGGTGACAATTGTAGCTATATGTTTTTTGTCTTCATTAGAAAGGTTCTTCCAATGAATTAGATATTCTTTGATTAGCTTCCCATTTCGCGATACCTTGTCCCGATATCCAACAATTTTGGCTGGTTCCAGAACCATATTACCCTCATGATCCAATGGTGGTAGGGTAGCAGTTGAAGTGGAGTGTTCTCCCAAACTCCTCTTTAGAAGAGATACATGGAACACACGATGCATACGAGTTGACGTCGATGGTAGATTCAGTTTGTAGTTCAACTCTCTGATCTTCTTCACAATCTTGAAGGGTCCATAGAATCTGGGAGCCAACTTTTCGCTTTGAGTTTTCTTTAGCTTAGTGTATCTATAAGGTTGTAAAAAATACATATAACCCCCCCCAACAAAATACATATAATCTATCAGGTTGTAAAAAATACATATAATCCCCCCCAACAAAATCACGAAAAGTCCGTTTTTGATTAGCATATTGCTTCATTTGAATCTGAGCTGCTTTAATGTGCTCACGATTGGCTCTCAAAATATCATTCCTGTGCTGAACCTGGTCCACAACTGCTGGAACTACAACCTTTGACAGATCTACACTAATGGGTTGTAATGATTCATGGCCATATAATGCAAAGAAAGGTGTCACACCGATTGACACATGTGGAGTGCTTTTATAACAAAATTCGACGAGGTAAAACCAATCGACCCACTTTGTCTAGTGATCCAAAACAAAATGTCACAAATAACACTCCAACCATTGGTTAACCCTTTCGGTTTGTCCATTAGTTTCTGGATGAAATGATGTACTTAAGCACAATTTAGTGCCCAACTTGTCCATTAAGACCTTCCAAAAAGTGGAAATAAATCTGCTATCTCTGTCACTCACTATCTCCTTCGGTGTTCCGTGTAACTTGAAGACATTCTTCAAGAATATTTGTGCTACTTGGATTGCACTATTAGTAGTTTTATAAGGTAGAAAATTTGCATATTTTGTAAGCCGATCCACCACCATATAGATACCATCATATCCCCCAGTCGTTGTTGGCAAGGAAGGTATAAAATCCATGCTAATACTTGTCCAACGTTGTGTAGGAATAGATGATGGATGCAATAAGCCTAGTTGCTTAACATGTTCCAACTTATTCACTTGAGAAGGAATACATTCCTAAACATATGTGTATATAGCTTTCTTCATACCAGCCCATTTGAATAGCTTTCGGATAGTCTGATATGTCTTCAAAATTCCACTATGCCCAGCACTTGGAGATGAGTGTAGCTCATACAATTCTTGCGGTATGAATTTGGATTTAGGGGCAAGCACAACTCTAGAATTGTCATACAACAATATTTATTCTTGCTTCCTATAACGGGAATGAACAACATAATTGGAGTCTTGAGATTCCTCCCAAATCTCTTTTAAGTCTGGATCCCCCATATATTCCACTTGAATGTCTCTTATCCAATCTGCACTTAATGCAGCTATTGCGGAAATTGTGCCAAATCTCAAATTTGACCACAACATTATGTGCTCCTCCACTAATTTGATCATAGCTTCCTCAATATTGATCCAAATCACACAAACTCAGTACCTATGAGAAGCTAACAACAAGCTTTATCAGCCTATAGATCAAATCAATGATTTAATGTGATTTGATAGGTCAAATTAACCAGAGAACATGTTTGAAAAATTTGAAGAAAGAAAACTAGCGAAACTAGAGCTACAAGTCAAGATTTGTCATAACTTTTTGGATACTAATCCAAATGACCTGCCATATGGACTAGATCAAAGCTAAGACAATGCTATAAAGTCCTATATATAGAAACTTGATATTAAAACTCAAATCAAATATGAAAAATTCAAATAAAGTGAAAGTAAAATTCTAATCACCTATTTTGACAGCTTTTGGGAAAAGTGCAATAACCTTTGCATCTCTTACCCAAATGACTTGCAAATTGGTGCAAATGAAAGCTAAGATAAAGTATACAAGGCTATGGAATTAAATTAGAAATGAAAAATGAAATTGAATGTCGAAAATTGTTTTGAACAGATTTGAAAAATTCAAAGTTAGAAATTGTCAAAAAGAAAGCTAAAAATGCAATAAACTTATAAAATCTAATGAAATTCACATAGAATCATCATGAATTTAGGATCTATGCTTTGATACCAAGAAATGTCATGTGCCAAATCCCAAACTAATAGCAATAACAATGAAGTAAAGCTAAAAGCAAGAATATAGCAAGACAATCACGATAGCATATCAGTAGAAAGCTAGAAACAATGAGATCACAATGGAATCACATTAGCAATGAAAGGAAGAGTACAATAAATGGAAATGGAACATTGATTCATGTGGATAGGGCACATGAGACCTAGCAATGGAGATCCCTATGGCTCACATTCACAAGGAAGCTAGAAGCTCTCACTTGCAAATGAGCCAAAAGATTCACAAATTGATGTCTCTTGTCTAGTTATAGACAATGCTCTTAACTTAACTTAACTATCTTGAGGGATAGTTAGTCCTTATTAAGTATTATTTATCCTACATTGGGCCCTTATGGCCTATTATCCTTATTTAATGCTTGGAGGGCCTAAAGAGGGAACCGCCTTGTTCTTAAGGCTAATAGCTCCATTTGGCCCCCTTACATTGGATAGTATCTTTGCATGTATATGCATGGATGTACTAAAAGTACATGACAATTTCTGCATTTGTCTAAGCTTCAAGCACAATAAACAATGTACTAAAATGGTACTTTGTAGTTCAAAAATGTTAACTCAAGTTTTAGTGAACGTTTTAGACTTTGAGGTGCATGGATATAGACATGTGGTGTATGTTATGCCAAAACACAAAACATTCCAAATGTACTATTGATTGTGATTTTGTAGCTAAAGGTTGTAATGCAATATTTGAAAAAGAAAAAAAAATTGTAAAGCTTAGTTGTTAAGTATTTGGATTAGATGAGAATGATCATTGCTTATGACCTTCACAACAAGATGAAGTCAACATAATTGTTACTAGAACTATAAAAATTCCAAATCATATAAAGTGCATTTTAAGCAAATGTGCATATTTCACCAAATGATAGACCAAAGGCATAATTTTTAGGACGCTCAGCATTATGAAACATGATTACATGTCAACGAGGCTAATTTCATAGTTCACATTCATCTTTCAATAACATCATGAAATTATTTTGGCCATTTCACACCATTGGTGCAAAGTGTGGTCCTTGGGGGATGAATTAACGTGACATTGTGTACTACAACTACCCAACAAATATGTATTAATGTCCAAAAAATTTCAGATTAAAGAAAAGGAATTCACTCTTATTTTATCCATCCATTATGCTCTTTACAACGTTTTCAATTAAAATACAAGATTATTCAAAATAAAGTAATAGATTTTATATTGAATCCACATAAAATGAGTAACGTCATTCAACATTGTCAATTAGAAACAAACCTTTTTTGTGATATAATTCAATGCTCAGATCTATAACCAAAGTCTTTTTTGATTTTTTTCTCTCTTGTGTCAGCACTCATTTGTCTTGCACTTGAATTTTTAAAAGATTTGTGGTATGATATAAGAGGAGTGTGGAGAATGGGAGATAAGTTATTCTTAGTCCATGAATGAAGGGAGTAGAAACAAGAAAAAGAGAACCTCGTTGGGAGAATGACGAACCAAAATTTCTTGTGCTTGGTCATATTCCAAACCTCATATAGATAGATGCTTCTAGGTGGTTCATTGATCCTAGATTCAAGGGTTGAATATTGAGCTTTTGGAGATTGGTAGAAGATTATATATATGACAATTCTATGATGAAAGGCCTAATGATACATTCAGATCACCTTCACTCAATCCAATATGCAATGATATATAGATTAGGATGATCAATACTGAAGAATATAGAGCTAGGAAAAAATCAACTTGTGAAGGATAGATAATTATAGTAGTGTTGATAAAGAGAAATCTTGCATTCAAGCCCCCACCATATTAGAAATCTCCAAATTTGTTAGCAATTGAGCTTGGCATTTAAGGAGATGAATGGACAAAATTAGCTCAGGGACCAACAAATGGAGGTAGCGCTTCAACAAATGAGATTTCTTACCTTGCTTAGCTTAGGATTTCAACTTGAGATGTGTATTGGTGAAGTGGAACAACTACTTTAACCTTGATAACATCTCAAAGGAAAAGAAGATAGAAGCAATGGTTTTTTTTTCTTCATCTTGGTGGTGTGATTTGACCAAAAGCAATGACATGAAGAGAACTTATGGAAGTTTTTGGAAGGCATTTCTAGTGGCTAATGATGTAGAACTATCAAAGATTTATCAATTTTAAAATGGAAAGTAAGATCATAAATACCTATATCAAGGAATTTTTGGATATGTTAACTAAGGTTCCATCATTTGACATGAAGTTAGTCTCATGGCAATTCATCCTAGGTTTTTTTAGTTGACTACTAGACTGAGTGTCGGAGAAACATGCTTCAAAGTCTTGACGAAGTGATCCAGATCGTAAAGGCCCATGATTCTATGATAATAGCATCAAGGAAGCAGTAGTAACATGGAAAAAAACAATTTCAAGAGCAAAATCATCCCGGATACTTTGATGAATTGGATTGAGCAGCTTATGAATTCAGCAAAACAAATTGTCCCAAAAGAAGGCTCATAAATTGAATGTTTGCTACATTTGCAATAAGCTTGGACATCTTATAAAGACTTGCCATGAGTGAAAGAAATCGACAACTTAAATGTTTGAGATGTCAGATGATAAAAGTTTGGAACTTGAAATTAATTTGGTTGATTGTGAGTGCAAATGTTCATTCGATATTATTTCTTTCATGCCAAATGAACTATTTCATTTAAAAGACACAATGTATGGTAAGGAGTTTAGTACTTTACTAAACAATGGATTGACTCATAACTTTATTAATTCTCATATTGTGTAGAGCTTAGCCTGCACTGAAACCAAGAACTATAGACATATGGAACTAATATTTAATTTTTATGTTTTAGATTGAACATGGATGGATCTTATCTTAGATTACGAATGGTTAATTAAGAAAACCAAATCTTTGGAGATTAATTTTGAAAGACGTGTACTTTTTTTCAGAGAAGGGGATAAAGTAGTTACGATGTCTGGAGATAAATAAGTTCATCTCTTTGAAGGGTTTTCTTCAGCGGAAGTTCTTGATGAATCTATGTATGAAGCATGTCCTTTGTTTGCTTTACCTTTTTTGGAATTTCCAAGAAGAATTCAAATGGTTGTGAACTTTTGAAAGTTATTAACTTTGTTGATTAAGATGTAGAGCAAACCAAGAAATATATGATCATTAATGAGTTTCAAAATGTTTTTCCAGTTGAATTGCCTCATGCATTATCGTCCTCTACTTGACCATAAGATAGAGTTAATTCCAAGTAGTCCACCTATCTCTAGACAACCTTATAGGTTGTTTTAGAAGGAGGAGATAGAGATTACTAATCAGATAGAAAATTACTTGAGGATGGGACATTGATTTGGTTCTCTTGAAAGGGAAGAAGGATGGAAACTTTCAGATGTGTGTCAAGATGAGTGATTTGGTATATTGATCAGGGGGGCTAAATACTTCACCAAGATAGATCTAAGGACTAGGTACCATTAGGATTCATTTAGAAGATGTGCAAGATTTGGGCATTACAAAACTTTATTATTGCCTTTTGGGTTAATGTATGCACTAGCAACATTTCAACAAATGATGAATGATTTATTTCATCAATATCTAAGAAAATTTATTGTTGTGTTCCTAGATGACATTCTCGTCTACAATAAAACCTTTAAGGAACATACAAAACAAATTTGAACTATCTTGAAGACACTTCGATAGGAGAAGCTCTATAGAAAATAATCTATATATAAATACTTTAAGCATGAGTTGGTATATCTTGGACATAAGATCACCCCATCTGAGATGGCCTATTCCAAAGACAATTAGATAAGTTAAATCTTTTTAGAATTTACAGTTTTCTTTCATAGATTCATAGATGAATATGCTAAGGTAGCGGCACCTCTTGATAAATTAACAAAGAGAAGGGCGAATAAGAAAAAAAAAGGGGAATCAACATTTCTAATTTGGACTAAGAAAGTAAATCAATTCTTTGAGAAACTCAAGAGCATGAATGTTTTTGCTCATCTATTATAGATTACAGATCCGGACCTATCTTAAATCGTTAGAACGGAGGCAAGTGATATTGCAATTGGAGCTGTCTTATTACAAAGTGACAAGCTGATAGCGTTTGAAAGTAAGAAAATTATTGGATCTTAGTTGTATTATACAATCCAAAAAGAAAGAAAGAATTATTCGTTGTGATTTAATATGCATTAAATACTTGGAGACACTATCTTTATGGCTTGGAGGCACTATCTTAGTTATATTATAAGGGCAAAGATTAATTCCCAGCAGATTTCTAGAAACATCAGAAAAACTGTCAAAAAACACTAAAAATTATCAAAACCCTAAAAAATACAGAGAAAGAACTTTTGCCCGATTTACTGTGCTAAGATGTGATTCAGATCTATCTATTGCTAGGTCGACGAAGAATTATACCAAAAATAGAAAGATTTTCAGAGGATCAGTTGTCATATTGTCATATTTTTGTCAAAAAGTTACTTTTTTGCAAAAATACCAGTATTACTCTTGATCCTTCGCCAGAACCTTCACCGAGTTTCCAGAACATTCTATTTATAAAAAAAATACTATTTTTTGAGTTCGACGAAGATTCTTCTTGATCAGATCACAAAAAATCTTGATTTTTACCCTCGCCAGATTATAGAAACTATATTTTCTTGTGTTAGAAACTTTCGTTCGGTTTTCCATAGTTTTATCTGTGTCAGATCTTCCATCTGAGAAGTCGACGAAGGTTATTTTTCAAAAAATTGCCAAAAAAGTGCTCAGAGAGTTTTTTTTTTTTTTTTCCCCCAAAATAGCACTGTTGAACCTTCGCCGAGCCAACCTTCGCCTAGTGAACCTTCGCCAGTCCTATTTTTAGTTTTTGATTTTCTAGATCAAGTCTCTATCAAAATTTGGATCAAATCTGATATATTTTGAATTGGATTATGAGAGATTTATCATTTTGATCGAATTTCAAAAAGTTTTTTATCATATAGAATCAGATTCTTGAAAAGTGGAATAAATCTAGCAGATCTAATCTGAGATAGTTTTTTGGAAAAATCTAGATTCAATTTCATTATCTATTTGATCTAAATTTGTATAGATGGCTGCCCGTGGAGCTGCTCCTGGAGGTGCTCCACAGGAGGTCAATCCAATAATTGTTAGAAGAGCACCCCGATCAGATCTACCTAGATATAATGGATTAACAGATCCAGTTAGATTTTTACAGATCTATGCTGAATCCTGTGAGGTCTATGGTGAGAATTATCCTCAAGATAAACTTAAGTTGTTTCCTATGGCCTTAATAGGCGCAGCACAAGATTGGTACTATAACCAAGATGAAACTGAGCGTACAGATTGGGAGGTTGTTAAACGAGCCCTTATCACACGGTTCAAACCGCGGAAGTTTATGGAAGACCCTTTCCTACTTTTAAGTAAAATTAAAAATGGGAAAACGGAAAATGATTCGAGATTACATCGAAAGGGTGAAACGTCTTAGATCTGAATGCAAACCTGAGTTGATTAATGAAAATGCCATGATTATGTGGTTTTTGTCAGGTCTGTCTAAACGGATCAGACGTGAGCTGAAATGCCATAATGAGTACGCACTTTTGCTATATGCTATAGACGATGCAATTCGGGAGGAGGATGAAGATTCAGATGATGAGCAAAACGTCAGTATGTTGCCTTATACAACATGGCAGACTACTACAGTATCCACCACTATTGAATCAATGAATGCCAATGCTACTACAGAAATGATGCTCAATGAGTTTGAGAAACTTGGGAAGACCCAGCAAAAATAGATGGAAAAGTTGCAGTTGCAATTTGATGAGAAGGTCAAAGCATTGGAAAATTTTCACGGAGAAGCGAACAAGGAACCTGAGAAGTTTGCAAAGACTTTTCCTACCAGGGAAAATATTTGGTGTTCTATTTGTATAGAAAATCACACAGTCAACGAGTGTCTCAATTGAAAAAACGAATGGAAATAAGTGTTTGCCATCTGTGTAATTCACCTCACCATGAGACTGCTCTTTACAACTTCAACCCTCGGATAATTCAGCAATGGTATGTCCAGATGGGATATCGAGATCCACAGTATGGAGGAAATCCAGCAACAAGACTGCGACAATCTACTCTTGGATACCCAGAACGTCTAGCTTTGCCTGCCCCACCAAAACACTCCGCTTCTCCAGCCAATTTGATGGAACTAGAACCTTACGGAAGTGCTGAGCAATGGAACTATGGTAATGATCAGGAAGGTGGATCTTTAGAACAGTATGCCATTTATGCTGCCGCTCAACAACAAGCCTTGAGAAATTGGACCAGAGCACCACTTGGATGTTTTGCATGTGGAGAAAATCACAGAGTTGCAGAATGCCCAAATAAAAAAAAATTTGTACCATTCTGTCGTGATTGTGGATATGGGCATTGCTATAAAGATTGTCCAGCAAGACCAAAACCACCACCAGCTGCAGCACCTGTAAATTTGATAACCATCAAGCAAGGATCAATAGCTCCAAATAAACCAAGTGCACTCTTGATGGTGGTCACCAGAGCACAAAAGCAAAAAGAACCAGTAGTGGATCCAGTACCTGCTAATTCTATTCCATTGAATGAAACACCAACAACATCGAGAGTCTATCCAAATCTCAACACAGAAAAATGAAGATATCAGGATATGAGACAGTGGATTAAACATCTGCAAGAAGAAGAGGAACTTGAAGCTGCTAAAGTAACAGCTGAAGTTCGGTCTTCACCATTGCAGCCTCCAAGAAATTTACATACGGATATGAATGATCTTTTACATCATCATGAAGAACCCTTCAAGATGACTGAACCAAAAGCATCACATACAGAATTACTCATGAGCATTTTGTCTAGCAAGATCAATATTTCATTGAGAGAGTTCCTAAAGTTGGTGCCAAAAGCTAAAGAAGTCTTAGCACAAAAGCTAGCTCAAGAAGAACTAGAAGTCCACCAGGAGCCGCTTTTTTGTGCTGGATTTAAAGAATCTAACGATGTACTCCATGCTGGAGCCGCTTGGGAAAGTGAGCAAAAGAATATCACTCTGCCGATACAACATAGACAATTTTCTAAAGAAGTAGCCGTGATAGATGGCAGTTCAGGAGTTAACCTAATTTCTACAAAGCTATGTACAAAATGGGGCCTTACAAAGATTAAGCCTACTACTTTTGCTATTAAGCTAGCGGATCAAACGACAGTTCGTCCACGAGGAATGGTGGAAGATATACTTGTTAGGATTGCAGGAGTACAGTTCGTCATTACTTTCGTCATAATGGACTTACCAGAAGCACCAAATGTCTACTGAGTTCTATTAGGACGTCCATGGTTACGAGTTGCGCAAGTAATTCATAACTGGGGTATCGAAAAAATCACTTTTGAAAATCGTGAACGTGCAGTTAAAGTTGATCCTATGACTTGGACTATCAAACTAGTGGTTCAAAAAGTAGATGACGATTCATCAACAATGAATCACACTTGTGATCGACCAGAGAAAAAATTGGGAGTTTACTACAATTCTCAAACGGTTACTGTCAATTGAAATGAAGCTCTTGCAACAATTGATTGTACAGCAAGATATATGTGTCAACAAGATATTCAATCAGAGTTGAGCGAGATTTTCTTATTAGATTGAACTTTGGATACACCAATCACGTTTCCACTAAATGTGCTGACTGTAGTCTGGATATCAGCAGAACCTATACTAGATCCAATTGAGGATGATCTCATACCAGTGAGCCATGCCTTAACTTATGATGCCAATGCAGAACTTACGGATGAACAAATTCTACATCACATGGATTCGACTAGATTTGGAGTGCGTAATGTTCCTGATGAACCAACAATCAAACCGCCCAAAGTAGTTATATAGATCAATTCAAAAGAAGTGCCACCTCTATTGGATAAAGGCAAAGGAAAAGTCAAGAATGATCTTTCAAGCCAGATTTCCAACAAGACATCATCGTCTAGGAAGTCTTCACCTGTGAAGAAAGATTTATCATCCCGAAAGTCATCACCTCCACGATCAATTCCTCCTAAGAAGGCTAAACGAAGATCCAAGACAAGTCCTTTCGAAAAAGAACAGGCAAATGTAGTCCAACATGATATGTCAGAAATTTTAAACACTATACACTGGATGATGTGGTTATTATGTTACCTAAAGCACATCGTGAACCTGGAGAACACATGAACAGTATCAAGCACTCCGTTTGTTACTTATTAAGTATCAAGATTGCTTTGCATGGACTTATCAAGATTTGAAGGGTATTTCGACATCAGTGATTGAACATACCATACCTTTAGTACCTGATTCAGTACCAAAGGTTACAAAGTTCTATCGTTGTAATCCTAATGTGGCAAATCTGATAAAGAAAGAACTTCAGAGATTACTTGACGCCGATTTCATTTATGAGATCGAGCATACAGAATGGATTTCACAGATTGTCATTGTTCCTAAGAAAAATGAGAAATTCCAAATCTGTGTGAATCTCAAAGCATTAAATAAAGTGACATGAAAGGATCACTTTCCGTTACCTTTTACTGAAAGCATTTTGGATCGTCTTGCTGGAGCAGAAGTTTATAGTTTCCTGGATGGATTTAATGGTTACAACCAGGTTAAGATTGCACCTGCCGATCGCCACAAAACTGCTTTTGCAACAGAATGGGACACCTATGCTTACAAAGTAATGCCGTTTGGACTCTATAATGCACCAAGTTCATTCCAAAGAGTAATGCAATTCGGTTTTAAAGATTATCTGCAAAAATTTCTTGAAATTTACTTGGATGACTTGGGAGTTCATAGTATAGATACAGACCACCTGGATCGATTGGATAAAGTATTTGAAAGATGCCACAAATATCAGATTTCTTTAAATCCAGAAAAATGTCAGATATGGCCTTTGAAAAGTTAAAAAAAGCATTATCTTCAGCACCAATACTGTGTTTACTAGATTGGACATTAGAGTTTCATGCTCATACGAATGCCTCAAAATATGCCATTGGATCAGTTTTGACGTAGCCAGGTGACTATAAGAAGGATTATCCCATACGATTTGCAAGCAAACAACGTATAGATCCAGAGAAGAATTATTCAACAACAGAACGTGAAGCGCTAGCCATGATTTTTTCTGTTCGGAAATTTCATCACTACCTCATGGAAACTCACTTTGCATTTTATACGGATCATTAACCATTACTTTACTTTGTAAACAAGATGTGTAATACTGGACGTGTTGCAAGATGGTTATTATTATTGACTGAATTTGACTTTCGAATTGTGATTAGAAAGGGAAAGCAACATTATCTAGCCGATCACGTTTCGCGAATTGAATCTGCACCAGTTAATACTGAAGTGGATGATGAACTGCCAGATGCTGCGTTGTTCTATGTTGAAGCAGTACCTGAGTGGGCGGCAAATATTGTTGAGTACCTGATGCTAGGACAATCGAATGACTCTTTGACAAATGTACAGAAGAGACAATTGATTCATAAGGCTCAACCTTATCAATTAATTGCAAGACAATTGTACCATCGTGGATCAGATAATATTTTACGAAGATGTGTTTTACCGCATGAAGTACCAGATTTAATCATGTTTCACATGATGGCATGGGTGGAGGACACTTCTCTACAGATATTACTATTCGCAAACTTTTGCAATCCGGTTGTTGGTGGCCTATGCTTCATAAGGACATAGAAAATTTTATTCAAACATGTGATGTTTGCCAGTGAGCACGACGGCCTACTCGACAGAATTATGAACCCTTACATCCAGTTTTATCGCAAGCACCATTTGAAAAATGGGGACTGGATTATGTTGGTCCTATTCATCCTGCCGCGCAAGGATGTCAGGCCCGATACATTATCGTCGCAACTGATTATATGACCAAGTGGGTTGAAGCCAAAGCTGTCAAAGTGGCTGATGCGAAATCTACGACCAAGTTTCTATATGAAAATATTATAATCAGATTTGGATGTCCGATCAAAATTGTTAGTGACCGGGGTACACACTTTGTTAATCAAACAATAAAGTGTTTACTGGAAGATTTTTTTGTTATACACAGATTTAGTACTCCCTATGATCCCAGAGGGAATGGCCAAGCTGAATCTTCCAATAAGATTCTTTGCACCATTATGACAAAGACAGTTGAAGCAAGTCGGTCCGATTGGGAACATAAATTGTATGCAGCATTATGGGCATTCAGAACCGCTTACAAAAATAGTACAAATCAAACACCTTTTCAACTGGTGTATGGTCAAGATGCTGTTATTGCAATTGAATTTTTAATCTCATCTTTACGCATAGCAGCAACGGAACTCTTAAATGATGATATGTCCTTACAACTCCGTCATAAAGCGTTGCACAAATTATGTGAAACCCAATTGATCGCAGTTCATGCCTTAGCGGCAGAGAAAGGCCGCCGCAAGGCATGGCACAATCGTCGTTTGCACGATATGAAAGCAGGAGATCTTGCATTGATGTACAAAACCAAGCTGATTAAGGGTAAGTTGAAGTTTATCGGGGAAGGCCCGTATAAAGTGAAGGAAATCCTGAACTATGGCGCAATAATTCTTGAGCACTTGGATGGAAAACGATTTGATACTCCGATAAATGGCAGCCAATTACGCAAGTTTTGGCAGCTTGCTCCGCCAGTTCAGCAAGCCTGATCTCAATAATTTTTTTAATTTTATTTGTTTTTCAATTTTTTGTTTTCAGTATTTAATTTGCTGAGTTTTTTTGGAAAAAGACAGTAAAAAAAAAAACAACAAACAAAAAGAAAAGCAAAAAAATAAGGAAAGAATGATGAGCAAAAGTCAGGAAGTCATCAGCATAAGGAAAAGGAAGCACAGTATTTTTGATGGACAATGACTTGGAAAATCATTGATTTGGACAGATTTGGCCAATATAGTATCAAAAACCTTTGCGGAGCTCTCAGACTGTACATCCACCCTTGATTTATCTAAATTGAGGTGGGCAAAGGTTCCTAACAAGAGAAAATCCAATTTTTGAGACAAGCGAATGTTCAGTGATATGCCATTTTGGGAACCTTTGCCGAGCATCATAACCTCATTATGAACCTTCGCCAACCTGCTAGATGATCTTAAAATGTCAAAATTAGGTTGTCCATAGGTTCAGATTGTGGAAAAATGCATTTATGACAGTACCTGGGCGAAAGACCCTGCTGGGCGAAGCTTCATCCTTCGCCAGCCCTGGAAAACGTTCGCCTGATAGGTTCAGATCCCTAGAAACCTTCGCCGAGATTTTTATAGCCTATTCTTATAGTACTGCACATGCCTGTAAATTTCTGTTCAGAACTGATCAGCCAAACTACTATTCAGTGTAATGGACCCACCAAATTCACCTATAAGTTGGCTAAATTCGATTCATTCCTCACTTGTGCTAGTGAAGCTCTTGCAACCAAAGCCTACCAAATTTCCTGCATTGCCTTTTGATACACTTTCATGTGTTTATAATTTCTTTCTGATCATCATGTCTTCTACCGATAGTTCCCAGTCTCCGCCCTATACTATCCATCGTGATGTCCCATCTGCAACGGACATCATGATTCTTCCTAGCACAAACATGGTCACTCAGTGAATGACCCTTGCGGAGCCTCTGCTCACTGCAATGGGTATTCATGAGAGAGCCTTTTTGGGTCGCATCAATATGGATTTCATCACTCTTGCCTTCAGTACGTGGAAGGAAGAGAAATTCAAATTCTATATCACTTTTCAGGGAGCCACACACAAAATGCGCATCACCGAGGCCGCACTTGCAGCTATAGGGATATCATCTGGTATGCAGGCCTCACCCAATCACAAGCACACCAAACAGGCCATCAAGCCATTTATTGACCTCACCAACGATCTACACTGGACCAATGATGGCTATCTTTTGGAAGCCATCACTGGGCCTTCCATCCACGTAGCTGCCCAGCTATTGAGTAATTTCTTGATGGTTGGCAACCTCAAGAAAGACCGCATCACATCTCAAATCCTTCACAGGATAGTGGAATCCAACACTAAGTTGGTCAAAGCCTCTCTTGAACCATATTATTGTCCCTTTTAGCCGCTTCTCACTCAAAAAATGAAATCCATGGCTTCCACCTGGATTTTGTGCTTTCGGTGTATGAAGAAGCACCGACAAAATCATCCCATCAGGCCTCAAGCTCTCATAGTGGTTGTCATCCACGCAACGAGATCGTAATTCCTGACTCGCCTTCCGCATCATGACGTCGCACTAGACATACCTCGTCAGCTGCTCTTCCACCCCCTGCTACTGTTCGCACTGAACTTCCCATCCCCCTAGCCTCTGATGCTTCCCTCACCTCTGTTCCCATACAAGGACAGTCTATGACCATTGGGCCTACCATTCCCATCACAGCTGCCCAGGCCGCCTCACCCCCGCACACCGAAGCCACCTCACCCAACACACAATTCTTTATGGATATGTTCGATGATTCCGACCCCCTTGGGGCCACCAAAATCTTTGAAATGCCCTAGAGCTCAGCGCCCTTTGAACCCCAATCCCCTGGAAGAGGATTTGGACATATCCACGAAATTACTGTTGGTGTCGAAGATGCCAACCAGCAATCCCACACACAAGGTAGCCCAGCCACACTTCGGGTCGACACAGCTGCAAAATCACCAAAAGAGTTTGACGCCACAGTGCCTGAAGGGTTTGAAGAGGAGGATATTTTTGAAGAAGAAGAGACCGTGGCACCTATTCCACACCAACCAAGGACGGTACCATCAGGTCCTCCTACTGTTGCCGTTGCCATGACCGTCGATTTTGGTGATGCTCTAGGGTTGGTTTCAAGCCTTGGGCAAGTGATCCAGTCTATGCTGGATAAGAAGAAGGAAATGGAGCAGAGAATCTCTGATCTAGGATCCGAAAACACTCTGATCAGCCAAAAAATTGTCCAGTTGGATCGAGAGTTGAAGATAGTCAAACAACATGAAGATAAGGCTGAAAGCAAAAAGAAGTTGGCCTAGCAACAAGTGGATAGCTTGGAAAATTACATCAGCTCCCTGCAAAACGCCCTGACAATCGCACATGATCAGGTAGATAAGGCAGTGCAAGATGCCAAGCAACAGGTGCAGCTGCTGAAGGGGCAATTACAGATGGCCGAACAAGGTCACACATGGCTTCAAGGGTGAATTGGATGCGACCACCCTTGAGCGTGATGCCTATCTGCAAATGCAAATACCCGATCATCCGGTCACACCAACGGAGATTGCATATTTATTCAAAAAAGTAGAGACATACAAAGTGGCCCTTCAGGGATTCCAAGGCCACTTTGATAGGTTTAAAAGAGCAGCTTCAACCGAGTTGGCAAAGGCAAAAGATACCATCACCGCCTATGAGAAAGCAGCCGCTCAAGTGTTGGAAGCCGGACCACAAATCCCCGTCCCGGTCATGCCACAATTTTCCCCTTCACGCCTAGAAACTGTACCAATGGATACAGGGATTAATTCGAGCATGGACCAGGGGGGAGCTCCAGATATAGCAAATCAACCGCCAACCATACCGACAATACAAGCGGGTCCATTCTCATCAAGGACAAGACCTCTATTTAGAAGGCCCATCAGCGTCGAGGACCAGATCCAGACCTTCTTAAAGCCACATCTGTATGAGTCCTCGCGTGGTGGATGGGTTCTGAAATTTAAGACCTTCGAGATCGAGGCCGACAAAGAGTTGGACAAAATACCTGCACTGGGAGAGCAACCGGCTTGGAGAATCACGGTTTTTGAGAAAACTCTTGAATCCATTAGGAGTTACGTCGCCAGCCCTCGCCAGTTGCAGGTAGATCCCTATTACGTGCCAATGCCACGAAGAAATAAATGGAAAGATTTGGGGTTGGCTATGGACAAAATTACCATCCATACGCCAAATTGGCCAATCATCCATCAGCCTTACAGCTGGACCATTTCAGTGGACTTCCACCATGCTTTACAAGCATATCAGAGAGAGTATGTCCACTCTCCAGATCCAACGGTGCAACAATCGGCAATGTTCGCTAAAGATCTAACTCTGTTGGCATCAGTGGCAACCAAATGGGATGATTGCCTTCCTCTTCTGGCATTTGATCCAAATAAGCCGATGGCCTCAGAGCAAATCAAAGATCAGCTGTCGATTGCTCGTCTCTATTTTCGTGCGGCTATGATGGGAGGCTCTTGGGAATCCCGCTTCACCTCACGGACAACTTCCAAATGGATTATCGGAGCCCACCGTTGTTTTCTGCCACACAATTTGGATATCAATACTGCCCGCCTCGACTTCATGGAGAAGGTGCAGTATCATTTAATTAAGATTTGGCGCGAAGCCAATAAAAGTCCCCAATAACTGCATATTGCAGGTGTCGTGGGACCGCCACCAGTTTTGGTGGGGGATATTGTTGGAGGGTTTGCGGATCCCAAGGCAACCCTAAACCTAGTTAATAAGTGAGAGGGATTTGGCACCCTGCATGTATAAGTCCAACCCGATGATCACATAGTTATTTGATTGATTAGTTAAAAGTTAATAAAGGACTTTAGGCCTTTTTGTGGGACTTTTAATGTCGCAGGGCCTAAATGTCAAGTTAGTGAATAAAGTTGGATTTCCCTCCAATTTTAATGGTTCCCACACTTTTTTAAATTTGAATAAAAAGAGAGGCAAGACTGGACCAATAGGATTCAAAGGCCAGGGTCCTCCTCTCTACTATAAAAAGGGACTAACTTGAGTTGCTCATGATGTTCATTTTCTCATTTCAATAAAAGTAGATTGGTTATCTTTAGAAATGGATTGATGAATGTCCTTGCTCTTCCTCTCTTTTCTTCCATTTCTCATGTTTCCTTTGTATTTGCTAATTGTTGGGTTTGATCATTATTGGGATTGCTATTTCTTATGCTTTTTGTGAGAGAGAAAAGGAGAGAGAAGAGTAAGTTTCTATCATTGTTGTGAATTTAGGATTAATGGAAGTAGGGTTAATGGATGTTAGTGTTAGATCCTCCATTCATGTTGAAATATGAACTATACTATCGCTCTCATGGGAACGAACCTACGCGTGACAACTAACTCCATCTCTTTGATGCTAGATTGACTAGATCTTGGATTCAGGTTAGGCAAGGAAAGAAACCCACTACATTGATGCAGGAGTTTGATCATGAGATCTGATACATTACAGGAATCTTCAATCATGTAGCCGATTCCTTGAGTCAGATTGGATAGTTAAATGAGAATATGATTGAGATTGAGTCACATGGATCTCATCAATCTAAGAAAGATAAGAAGATTGTTAGATAGTATACCATTCAGAATGGAAAGTTTTTTGTACCAAATGATGATGTGTTGTAGAAAAAGATTCTTTTTGAATGTCATGACAATCCCTATGCTAGTCATTGTGGTATACATAGAACCCTAGACTTGGTTAAGAGAGAGTTTTATTGGTTGAAACTCAAATCATACGTGGAAGCGTATGTAATAAGGTGTAAACCCTGCCAACTAGCTAAAGCTAAACGTTTTAAAGATAGTGGCTTACTACATCCTTTAGATATCCCATATATAAGAAATGAGAAAGTATACATGAGTACAAAAGGATGGCCATGATGGAAAGCAAGGAATTTCATTTTCCCATAATGTGTCTTGTAGTCTTCTACACCTTCTTAAGTCTCAATCACTCATTTCCCACCACTCATAGCATTATATGAAGAAATGTGATATATTGGAATAAGAGTAAGTGAGCTTCTCCTCTCAAAATGCAATTGTCCTAAAGTCAATGACATCATGCCAAGCTAAAAGTCATTGGAAATTTCACATGACTCTTGAATCAAATCCACATAATTTTTACTTGTCCACAAACTCATTTTTATTCCCCATTATTGAACTAGTCTCTTCACTTAGTTGTGTACTTGCAACTAACAATTCCTCATTATCCTCAATGGATATGTATTCAATGGCAATGATGTTGGTCATACCATAATCAAGGAAGTATTGGTAGTCATTGCAAACCAATAATCAAGGATATCACCAAGAAAATCAACAAAACTATCAATTGACTACATTAAAAAATCGCGTCTTGCAAAGTCACGTCCATGGATGTCGAGTCGATGATGTATAGTTCTTGGTTTTCTTTATCAACCTTTCTCCATTTAGCTTGAGGGCTATTCATGTGCTAGGGAGAACTATGGCCAAATATTGGAAAAGGGAAAGAGAGAATCACCATTGAATGACTCAAAAGAATATAGACGTATCAACAAAATCTGAGCTAAATCAAGAGCTTTCGTAGTTGATTTCAAAGGAATGAATGTAGCTAATTTAGTTAGTTTGTCCACTACCACCCAAATAGATTCATTCTACCATTGGGTCCTGGGACCAAAACATTGTGAGACCCAATGTGGATGGTGTGGACATTCAGACAGATGTAAACTAAAGTGACCTCGAATCAAGTGCTTGATATTTGCAAGTTGGAACGAGAATCATCAATCATAAGGATGGATGAGGCCATCTAATTTGAAGAATTCACGTCTGACATTGTTAGGCATGTATCTGAGCAAGCCAGTTTCATTCATCCAAAAAGAGATGGCCTTCATGGTGTGGGTTAACTTATCAATTGATTAGATGTTTGAACTTATTGTGGATGTAATATGATTTGATATGCACTTATAAAGTATACAAATTGATGTAGTTAACCTTGGTGAATTAGGCTTAATGTCTAGGGCAAATTCTTTATATGTATGATGACACTATAATTGCATACCATTTTCATGTACCCTTCATAGATTTGGTGGAGTTACACCAACAATCTTGAATGGTGCTACAACTATTAACGTGCTAAAAACATGAAGTAGAAAATGCACCACGAGTTGTCTCATTAACTTTGTCAAATAGAGCTTGAGGATACTTTTTTGGAAGACAACTTTGAACTACCAATCGGGTAACCTTTTTGTAATTAAGAGCAATCCAATACCCAAACAAAATGCACCTCCATCGAGTTTTCCCAACTTTTTCAAAAACATGAGCTTTAGGACGCATTTGTGGATGACAACTACGAATTGGGTAGCTTTTTTTAATGAAGTGCACTTCAATTCCCATTAGCTATAAAGGTCTCGTGAACCGCATAGGACTTTCAAAGCATGTCACACACATCGCCATGAATGCATGTTATAGGAGGAACTCCTCACCTCTTTCATTACCTTTATAGAATTTTATAAGCTGAAGCTGCTAACTGGAGAGAAAAGAAGCCACTGCCTGCTCGGTGCTGAAGCCAGTTCCCTTATCGTTGTCAACATTGAAGATCATGATGCCTGGAATGTTCAATTGTTGGGCGGCTCCAGTGAAGTCGGATCCCTGCAGTCCTCGGCCACCAGCCTCAACACTAGCCAGCAGCTTGCTAGCATCGAAACTGCCAGCCACATTGTTGTAGCTGCTTACAAAGTCGGATTGAGATGCCAAACCATCAGCGTAGAACTGATAGTTCACGTAATCTATGGAGGAACCAAAGTTGGCAAAGAGGTCTGCATAGATGGAAAGGGTGGCTCCAAAGGGGGCAATGGATGCTGTGGAAATAGTTCCAGCGCTCTTGAGGTTGGAGATGAGACCACCAATGCAGGTGGTGAACGTGGTAGAGGTGGGAAAGTTCTCGTAGTCTACGTCCACGCCGTCCAGTGAGTATTGAGAAACGAGGCTGGAGATGGAGCTGACTGCATTGGTGATCCAAGTGTCGGTGCTGGGGGGGTCATACCATTCGACATTCCTGGTGGTGCCGTCTGAGGTGAACTGGGAGAAGCCTGCGAGGCTGACAAGCAGCTTGACGTTGGGATTGCTCTGCTTGAAGCTCTGTGCAGCCTCGGGAGTTAGACTGGATGCCCAAAAGGGGCTGAAGATACCATTCTGAGTGTTTCCCGAGGCGTCTGCATCGATGGCGAATGAGAGAGGTAAGATGTATTGCAGGGAGGCGGATATAGGGAGATCCGTAAATTGGAGATCCGACGCTCCAGAGGCGCCTATGTAGTCCACTATCAGGTTACCGTGGGTGGATTGGAGGAGTGCACGAGCACCTGCCCCAGGGAAATGTCTGACCGCCGACGCGGTGTCGATGGCTGTTGAAGAAATAATTATCAGTAGCACAACCATAGCAGGAATTTGGGGAAGCTGAATTCTTTGCCTTTGTGCCATTGCTTCAATTTATGAATCAGCCTCTAGGACTGTATTTTTTTATGGTATTCGTGGAAGCAATGTAGTAGCAGCTTGACTCAGCTCGGTGTGCGGGATGAATGACATTGTCATTAATAATACGTTCCAGAGTTATCACCAGACCAATTTAGAGGAAGGAAGCTAAACTTAGAATGAATTACTAGGGGACTCGGATGAAGCGACTAGATTAGTATATATGGAGTAGACACTTATTTTACATTTACCATTTACACTAACGATACTGATTATAACAACCGGGAAATGCCGACAGAACTTGAGATGATATTGTGTCAAAATTTGGACTAGTTCAACCGCACACTGCTTGCATTCTTCAACTTTTCAAACACCATGATCAGTGATGAATAATTAACAAACTAGAATATAAAGGGTTGGTTGATCTTGTACGCGTTATCAAGAATAAACAATGGTTGATCTTGATTGTTATACGCGTAGGTTTATGCTGTTGGAGGAGTTGTGCACTTCGTGCTCCTATTAGTTCGTGTTGGGGAACGGTCTACGTGGGGGAAGGCCCTGCCCCGAGGGCCTCAGTAACGAGGAACGTAATGCTGTGTGTGCTCAGGTTTTTTTTTAATTTTGGAATGACCTCCACTACCACAATTCTCAACCACGCAATTGCAATGTCACAATATTTGGAAAAGCCAATTGGCTACTAATACATTATGCTGGAATGACAAAGCCAACCGGCTACTAATACAACATGCTCGCATGACCACCATGACAGCTGGTTTACTAGCCTATTCTGCCATAATGGCCACCCTTGACAGCTAGCATACTAATACATTTTGTACTACATTTAGGGCCCTAAATGATATTTAGCCGAGCCCAGGAGGGCGAGCCTCAATTCCATTTAGGGACACGCAGGGCCCTAAATGTGGCGTTATTAGCCATGTTTTGAGGATATACGATTTTAAAACCGTAGTTCTATCGTATACTGTACGGTTTGTGTTGTGGTGCGAGTGTTCTTCGGCTTTGCGCTGTTAGTGGTGTTTGTGGATGATTTTTGCACAGCGTGTGTTGTGGTGCGAGTGCGTTGAAGCATTTGTTTGTGAAGATTGAAATAAATATCTCATGTTTGCTTTCACTTTCTTCATTTCATTGCTCTCGTTTGCCTTTTGGAAATCTGTTTGGGATCTGGGAATTGCTAACCATTTCTGATTTTGGATCATCAGGACTACCATCAGCTTTTTCTCGAAAATAGTTACTGAAGTAACGACGTTCTGTTTGATCCAAGAGGTGGTTGTTTTGGGATTTGAAAGAAATCTGTTGAAGTATTTCTTTGTGAAAATTCATTTAATCGGTATAGATATGGTGTTGTCTCTCTTCTTCTTTGGCCGAGGAGATCAAAGCCCCTTCGACACATTCTCTGAGCCTTCTGAAAGATTTGCCATGTGGGATAGTGCCTTGTCTCGTAAATTCGCTCAGGACGGTAGTGCCATCGCCAGTACTCGAGTTGACTGGGTTGAAACGCCGGAGGCTCACGTTTTCAAAGCTGATCTACCAGGTAAAAACTTATCAGTTCTATGCTCATAGCTTCCAACATTCAGTTAGCTTACACTCTTTCGAACAGAGTTTGCATCATCGTTAGATGTTGACGATTCATGTATTGGATGTTTCGAATTGAACTCTACATTGTTTAATTGTTCTGAATATATTTGAACTCGTATCAGCATGTATATCTGGTTATGTTGGTGCATGTTTCGCATTTCAGGCTTGAAAAAGGAAGAGATCAAAGTTCAGGTGGAAGACGGACGTACCTTACAGATTAGCGACAAATGCAAGAAAGAGGAGGTGGATAATACAGACAAATGGCATAGGGTGGGGCAGTTTACAGTATTTTTATACTAATGTATCTTTTGAGTATACGTATTTTTTGAGTATATGAAATGGGGACCAGGGGCAGGGCCGAAAGATTATTATGTAAAATTATGTGTCCTGCGGTTTTTGAAGAAACCGCAAACGTTAGAATTACCACTTGGACAGCTACCACTTTACTCTCAATTTATATCAAAATGCAAGGACAGCTGGCGGTAGGTTATTTAAAAAAATTAAGAAATAAGACTAACGATTAAAAATGGAGAAGTCTAACTGCTTATGCACGCTTCAGGTGTTGCAGGTCAAATAGACTGCTTGTGCTACTTGGCATTTGTAGGGTCGAAGATCTTGCGTAGTATAGCCCTCCCGCCTGTCAACAAGGGTACCTAACTATGCATAGATGCTAATTTTAGTTAGTTTCCTACTTCCTCCTAACTCTATTCACCACTAACACTACTCTCCCTTAACTCTACTCCTCTACACTAACATTCATCATGATCTGGGTGAAGGAAAGGGATAGAAAAGGAGAGGAAGAGAGAAGAGAAGAGAGAAAGAGAGAGAGATGAGATGGAGGTTAGCTCAAATGCTCAATGTCATTGCTTATGGAAAAACCTTAACTAGCATAACCAAAAAGCATGGGAAATGAAAATAACAAGCAATCACAACAATAGCATAAACAAGATTGATTAGCAAATGAGGATGCTTGAGCTCTCAAAATGGTAGAGTCTCCTCCTCTCTATTAAGCATGAAAATAGTGTACAAGTGGTGTCTTTTTTTATAAAATGGGGAAGGCCCTTGCCCCTCAATTTTATTGGCTAATATTCACATTGTAATACACACGAGCGATTGGCAGCTGATCTTCGATTTTGTCTGAAGGTAGCGCCTTATTAACATCAAAGAATATGGATGGGAGAAAATTGTCCCATTTAGTCTCGATCCCCATTAGATGTTCTAAGTCATGGGCGTAAGTGGCTGCCATGTGGATTGTTGGATCAGGACAATTGATATAATGGGTTGTGAACGCGGTGAGAGCCCTTCTGGCAATTGTTGTGGACTCATCACGTAGGCCCTGATGGCCACAGTGTCTCTTTCAAACAACTGCTGTCGCCACTATGGTTGTGGTTGGAGGGCGGGTAATGCTTGCAGTTCTTTGCCCTTTATGGTCTGAGCTGAAATGATATCTGTCAGCCGCCTCTTGATGACTCGTGGAGATACTCTGATAGGAATTCGTTGATTTTCTCCTCCACGGACTTGGGTCTTCGGAAGGCCTAGTTGGCAGATATCGTGCGCAAACCTCTGGATGATGTGGCTTGGCTTTGGCTGGTATCTACGCCTTGGCCCTAGTCTCGCGTCTCAGCAACCGTATCTGTTTGCCCTTGATCGTGGCCTTCAGACCCTTGATCTTGGTTAAATTCCCCTGCTGCCTGTTGGCTTTGGTCTTGATTGGTACTAGCCTGTGCAGCGTAAAAAATCGATGGCGGTGGAATTACCATGGGGGTGGGCTGGGCCTTCGTGTCCATGAATTTTTGGCACACCTTGAGGGCTTGCTTGGCCTGGGTGTGCTCGTGAGTTGCGCTTGTCCGATATTTGTTGAACTCTGCCTGGTAGTTGTTTAAGGTTTGGCTATAGACCTACATCTGATGCCGAAGAAGATTAATTTCTATTTGAGAAAGTGGCCTTGGGTCTGGTGTAGGTTGAGCTAACCAGGTGAGCTTTTCATCTTGTAGGGCTTTGACCTCCGTCCCCAGGCGCGTATTCTCTGCGTTCAAAAGTTTTAGTTGCGCCTGGATGGGAGCTAGCTGTTGGGACGCTTCAGATTGAAGATCCCGCACCTTTGTGGAGGCCTCTCTCAGCACTTTGGAGAGGCTTTGGATATATTTGTTGAGGCCCTCCTCCTTCTGCTGCAGCTTGGCAATCTCCTATGCCCTTCTTGTTCATGTTGTTGCGTTAGAATCAGTTCGTGCTATAGCTTGGTGAGGTCTGCTCATAGCTGTGTGTTACTCGTCGCCAGGTGTAGTACCCTACTTTCCATAATGGCTTTGGCTGCTACCGCATCCAGGATGTATATTCCTAGAGTCTGGTACACCGTCGTTAGGTTTGTGGGAGCAGCCGATACACTGGCACTGATAGGAGCTTGTGTTGTATCGGCCTTGACGACTTGTGGAATACCGTCATCATTATCTTCTATCAGGTTCTCATTGGACCTGATGCCATCTGGGGCGGTAGGATCAGTCCGATCTGCGATGGTACGAAAACTGTTTGAATAAATGCATCATCAGGCAACGGTTGATTGCCCTCGACAACCTTTGGTGGCGAAGAAGGTTTGAGAAGCAACTGTGGAAACAGGGGTGAGGACGACATGTCAGAACGAGAGGATGGGAGGAACATAGGTGAACTGAAGGGTGGTGTGGAGTATGGAAGAAGGCAAAGATGGAGCAGAAAGGGTCTGGCGTGGGGGTGAAAAATTGATGACTTGCATCCATGCCAGATTGTCTGGAGACAATTGAGAATAAGAAGGATTGAACTGAATGGAAGCAACGGTAGTGGCAGGAGTGATGGAAGATGCGATGGTGATGGACGGAGTAGTGGATAACGGAACATAGATAAGAATCGTATCATTAGAGGAAACGGGGGTGGACATAGAAACAGATGTGGATGGAACAGGAAGAGAGGCAGCGACAACAGAGATCGGAGTGGGGGGTTGCACGGAAGAAGTGGCGGTGGTTGATGGGGTGGTTACTGCGGTAGTGGAGGTGCATCTTCGGGTATCAGGTGGAGATGTGGATGTAGAGGTAGTGCCACACATTCGTTTGCTGGCCGTTGTGTTAATAACTGCAGGTTGGAAGGAGGTGGATGCCTAAAATGGTGGATAAAGGTTAGTATGTGACACGAGGGTAGACAAAAGAGATGAGCGTTGGAAACCGCACAGTTTTGCCTTGAGAAGTGTGCAGGCAAAGTTACACAATAGGGGGCCTGCTGCGATACGCTCATGGTTGTTGGGTTTGATGGAGTTGGTTAGTTCACGAATAAGGAATCTATGCTAGTCGTATGGCACAACGGAGGGGCCAGGGAATTCCAGAAAGGATTCCACTATCTGGTTATTTCAACATTTTTCAAGGACAGAATCTATGCTTGAATGACGGGTTTCATGATATCATCTATCAAGTAACCGTTGTTAGTCTAAATTGGGATTTCCGGTGCAGTTTGGGTGATGAAAGGCTTGATCAGAGTTTTGGCGTGGCGATGGGAGATGGATTGATGATCACCAGACATAATGCCAATGGTGACCATCCAGTCTGCATTATTCGTGACCTTGTACATGGTACCTTGGTACAAGAAGTGGAAATGAGTCTTTTCCTCGTACCAGGTGGCGTAAGCGTGAAGGGCGAGGCCCATGTTAATCTTAGAATCAAAAAGCACCGGGTAAAAACCCATTGCCTCTAGAAGTGGGCCGGCTGTCTGCAGCCATGGTTGGATCAAAGCGTTAGAGGGTAGAGGCCAAATCTGTGTGGCCTCGAGGATGTCAAGCTGGATCACCTGTTTGGTGCCAGAGTCTTCAAAGGATGAGGAGGCCATGTTAGCAGTGATGATTAGAGGTCAAAAAGTAAGAAAAATGGTGGAAAATGATAAAAGGTGTGGAAACGGCAGAAAACTGTGAATAACGAGTGTTGGATGGCAAGAAGTGTAGTTCAGAGTGCAGATCGGTGTTCAGTATGATCGGATGATATCTGGTAGAAAGTCTGGTCGCAAACGGACAACTTGGTAATTTCAGTGTAAATTTTGGCAGAGCTTCGCTTGCAAAGGTGACAAATGACTCGAATTCAGCCCTTATATAGTGGAATTTAGAGTGCGTATTAGGGGAGATCCACTTTCCCTTGCTCAGTTCCACCCAAATTCTAGCAAACACCTTCTTCACAAAATTCTAAGACCGCAGGGAAGTCTGCGAGAGTTCAGAAGGTGATTTGACTGCTATGCAAAGGTTCTGCGAGGGTTCAGGCTGTCTACAAGGGTTCAACTCTCGCAGGAGTGGTGTAACTGTAGAGATTTGGACTCACTTAGATGTTGCGTGGTGGCAATCCTTAATGAAGGAACTAAAAACTCTATTGGCATCACAACATCCTGACCATATACCAATTGAAAGGGTGGTTGATCAATGCTTCTCTTATATGCTGTCCTGAATGCCCACAGTGCAGCATGCAACTTATGTTCCCAATCTGATCTGCTAGCTTCAACTGTTTTCGTGAGCACGCTACACAGGATCTTATTAGATGATTCTGCTTGCCCATTACCACAAGGATAATAAGGCGTACTGGTTCTGTGGATCACGAAGAATTCCTCACACAGGACCTTGATGGTCTCATTGATAAAATGGCTTCCACGATCGCTGACTAGCTCTACCGGGCATCCGAAGCATACAATGATATTTTCATAAAGGAACTTGGTCGTGGTCCTAGCATCCGCTACTCTTACTGCCTTGGCTTCGACCCATTTGGTGAGGTAGTCTGTGGCTACAATAACGTATCGAGCCTGGGAACTCCTTGCTGCAGGGTGAATTGGTTCGATGTAATCCAATTACCACTTCTCGAATGGTGCTTGGGCTAAGACCGGGTGCATTAGGTCATAATTCAATCTCGTCGGCCTTCTTGCCCTTTGGCACACATCGCACTTTTTTAAGTATTCCTTTGTATCCTTAGGAATTGTTGGCCACCAACATCCTGATTGCAGGATCTTGCGAACTGTAATGTCGGATGCAAAATGGCCCCCACTCATGCCTTCATGTGAAAGCGAAATGATCTGGGTGGCCTCATGAGGAAGAATACACCACCGAAGAATTCCGTCTGGTCCTCTTCGATATAACTGGCCAACAATCACCTGATAAGGTGTAGCCTTCAAGATCAATTTCCGCTGTTCCGCCTTTGCTAGTGATTTGTCTGGTTGGCCCCGCATTAGATATTCAACAATGTCGGCAGCCCATTCTGGTACTGTGTCCACATAAAATAAGGCAACATCTGCCAGCTCATTGTCGGGTTGGGTTGCAATCTCCTTCCCCTTGATTCATGATACATGATCTACAATGTAATGTTGCTTTCCCTTGCGAACTACTATCCGAAAATCAAATTCCAACAATAGAAGTAGCCATCTGGTGATTATCCTGGTGTTGCAAGTTTTATTAACGAGATAGAGCAGGGGTTGATGGTCCGTATAAAAAGCAAAATGTGTGGCCATCAAGTAATGTCAAAATTTCTTAACCGCATAAATCATTGCCAGTGCTTCCCGCTCTATGGTTGAACGATTCATTTCGGTATCACTGAGCTGGCGGCTTGCAAATTGGATTGGAAAATCCTTTTTGTGTTCACTTGGCTGGGTTAAGACTACTCCAACTGCATACTTCGATGCGTCCGTATCACGTGAAACTCAATGGATCAATTGGGTGGGCGTAAGATTGGTGCTGAAATTAATGCATCCTTAAGCTTCTGGAAAGCCTTTAGGGCTTTCTCGTTCCAATGTGGATCTGTTGTGAATTTGTAAATTGGTCGGGCTAACTTCGCAAAATCAAGAATGAAGATCCTATAATAGTTAACATGACCCATGAAGATATAGACTTCGCGGATCGTCCCCGGTGGTGGTAGATCAATAATGATCCTGATCTTTGATAGATCTGTGACGATCTCATGTCTTGACTGTATATGGCCGAGAATCAAGCCATGTGTTACCCATAATTGACATTTTTCTGGATTCAGGGAGATCTGGTAGTCGCGGCATTTTTGTAACACCTTCTCCAAGTTGGATAAGTGTTCTGAGTCTGGTCCATGCACGCATAGATCGTCCAAGAAAATTTTCAGAAATTTTTGCAGATAATCTTTGAATGGCGCCTACATGACTCGCTGGAAGGTGCTTGGGGCATAGCAAAGTCCGAATGGCATCACTTTATAGGCATAGGTTCCCCATTTCGTGGCAAATGCTGTCTTGTGCTGGTCTTGGGGGGCTATCTTCACTTGGTTGTAGCCGCTGAAGCTGTCTAGAAAACTGTAGGCCTCGACGCCGACCACTCTGTCGAGGACGCTTTCCGTAAATGGTAAAGAAAAATGATCTTTTTTGGTGATTGCATTTAGCGCCTTCAGATTCACACAAATCCACATTCTGCCGTTCTTCTTGGGTACTATAACTTGTGAAAAACTCAGATCCAAAAGATGCTAAAGTTTCATAAAGATCTTGGCCATGGAAGTTATGCACATCTAGATTGAAAAAATGATAGAAATTGTGATGTTAAGCATACTAAACATCAACTAAACATCAAAATCTGATCATAAGCTTCCACAAACAGAAACTTGCTGTCCCTGTCCGTACTTCAGAGCCTACAACCTGCATTTCACACGTGTGAAGCCATAGCAACAAAGAAATCACAATTCTAGTGGCTAGAATGCAAGATATGAACAAAAAAGTGAGAGAGAAGAAGATGGACCTTCAAAGAGCATAACATTCATTCAATAGAATGAAAATGAGATGTGTACATACTCGTGGAGATGGCTATTTATAGCAGCCATAGTGCCTCTTGGCCACTTGTCTTATGATAGGCTAAAATTGGGGTCCAATAGGATTCACCCATATACCTAGAAATTTGGTCAAATAGGAATGCACCAAATTATGAGCCAATAGAAGAGCTCCACACTCGACCTCCTCTAATTAATGTGACCTCAAAAGTAGTGTACACATACTTTGGGCCTCTACATACATGTATGAACCTATCTCTAACTTTTATTTGGCCATAGGCCTACAAAATCTCAAGTTAGGAAAATACTACTAGTTGACAATTTTTCACACTCCCTCTTCAACTAGTTTTAGCATAGATTTAGAAAGTACACCAAGACTTGTTCTATGCTTGAAAAATAAGTCCTTTCCCAATGCTTTGGTAAAGATATCAGCCACACATTCCTTTGATGGGACATGTTCAAGCTTGATCTCTTTTGCCAACACTTGTTCTCTCACAAAATGGTAAGCCACCTCGATATGTTTGCTCCTTGCATGGAAAACCGGATTTCTTGCTAGACTTTGGGCTGAAAGGTTGTCACAAAAGATGATTGGACTCTCTGAAAAATCCAGCAAATGAAGCTCCATAATCATCCTCTTGATCCACACCATCTCCTTTGTGCATGATGTCAAAGCTTTGTACTCGGCCTCACTAGAAGAAAGTGATATAGTTGCTTGTTTCTTCGACATCCATGAGATAGCTCCATCACCTATGAAAATAGCATGTGCATTTATGGATTTTCTATCCATAAGGTCTCCTGCAAAATCTGAATCTGAAAAACCAAATAAGTTAGGTGATGAGCCTCTATAAACAATGCCAAAATCTTTTGTTCCCGAGATGTATCTCAAGATCCTCTTTCCTAGTTTCCAATGTTCTATGCTAGGATCTTGCATGAATTGGCTTAATCTACCAACACAATAAGATAAATCAGGTCTTGTGATGGTTAGATATATAAGAGAACCTATTAGCTTCCTATAGAGAGTAATGTCCTCGAAGGATCTTTCATTACCTCTTATAGTTAGCTTTACATGTGATTCCATAGGTGTATCAATAGGATTTGCATCTACCATATGAAATCTATTGAGAATAGAAATAGCATACTTCTCTTGTGAAATAAAAGTGATTTGAGAAGTTCTAATTACTTCTATTCCTAAGATATAGCTCAAAAGACCAAGATCATGCACTTCAAATTCCTTTTTTAGTGCTTTCTTGATATCTTCTATATCTTCCTTGTTCCCTCCACTTAAAATAATGTCATCCACATAAATTAGAAGGATTGTAACATCATTAGCACTAATTCTAAAGTAAAGTGAATGATCATACTCACTCATAGTGAAGTTTTGAGAAAGTAGAAAAGAGTTAAGCCTAGCATACCAACTCCTTGGTGCTTGCTTAAGACCATACAAACTTTTTTGTAGAAAACACACATGATTAGGCTTGCTATGAGAAACATAGCTCTCGGGTTGCTCCATGTAGACTTCCTCTTCAAGATCACCATTCAAGAAAGCATTAGAAATGTCTAATTGCCAAAGATCCCATCCATAAAGAGTTGCAAGGGAAATGATTACTCTTATGCTCACCATCTTTGCCACGGGTGCAAAGGTTTCCTCATAGTCAATGCCATGCTCTTGAGCATAACCTTTAGCCACCAACCTTGCCTTCAACTTGTTGATAGATCCATCTTGATTTGTCTTTACCTTGAAGATCCATTTGCATCCAATTGCACTTTTGCCCTTTGGAAGCTCCACCAATCTCCATGTGTTGTTCTTCATAAGTGCTTCAAACTCAAGATCCATTGCTTGGATCCATTCCTCTTCTTGCCTTGCTTCATCTACACATGAAGGTACATCAAAAGAAGTTAGGAAAGCATAGTTGGATCCATCCACCACTTGCTTACCTTTGCCATCATAAGTGAGCCTTGAGGGTTTCACTTTATGCCTTGGAGTTCTCCTTGGAATTTGACTTGAAGAGGCTTCTTCAACATCCACATCCAATGTGTCATCAACTCCATTGTCATCAAGCACATTAGTTGCAACAACACCATCATCACTTGAAACAACTTTTGGAATGTTACCTTCATCAAAAATGACATCCCTACTTGTGAACACTTTCTTGATTGAAGGAACATAAATCCTATATGCTTTGCTTACTTCACTATAACCAACAAAAATGCCCTTTCTTGAAGATGGATCCTCCTTAGTTCTATCATCAAGAGTAATGTTGAAGTAGCAAATGCATCCAAAAGTTCTTAGAAACTTGACATTAGGCTTCGTACCAAACAAAGCTTCAAAAGGGGTTTTTCCTTCCAATACAACACTTGGCCATCTATTGCATAGGAAATTTGCACACAACAAAGCATCACTCCAAAAAGGTTTAGGAAGATTAGCATTCAATCTCATTGCCTTTGCACTCTCACACAAGGTTCTATTCTTCCTCTCGGCCACTCCATTTTGTTGTGGTGTTCTTGGACATGTGTACTCCCTCTTGATCCCATGCTCATCGCAAAAGGCTTTGAATTTGTTAGAAATGTATTCACCACCATTGTCGCTCCTCAAGCATTTGATTTTGGTTGTAAATTGAGTCTCAATAGCAACTTTGAACTTGACAAACACATCAAACACCTCATCCTTGCTCTTTAGTAGATAAACCCAACAAAATCTACTAAAATCATCAATGAAAGTTACATACATCTTAGCACCTCCATTGCTAATTGTAGTAACACCATGAATATCCGAATGCAAGAGAGAAAAAGGCATCTTAGATCTAGATATAGATCTAGTATATGGCAATCTATGTGATTTAGACAAAGCACATTCTTCACAAACATGATTCAAGCAAGTAAGAGACTTGGGAAGTCCCCTTACTACCTCCTTTTTGGCTATTACCTCCAAGGCCTTGTAGTTGAGATGTCCCATCCTTTTATGCCATACCTCTTGAATTGACATTTGTTCATTTGCCATGCATCCAACTTGGTTAGCAACAACACATGCATCAAGCTTGAACAATTTCCCTTGCCTTTTCCCTTTTGCAATGATACTACACCCCTTTTTGATCAAGCAAGCATCACCATCAAACTCAACTTTGAATCCTTTGTCAAGCATTTGGCTTACACTAAGTAAGTTCTTGGTAATGGATGGAATGAGCAAAACATCTTTCAATTCTATATTCCTATTTGTAGAAAGTGAAATAGGAATTGTGCCAATCCCCTTGATTGCACACTCACCATCATTTGCGGTATAGATTACCTTCCTATCACCATCAAATGCCATTAAAGATGAAAAATACTCTTTATGATATGTCATATGAGAAGTGGCTCCACTATCAATCCACCAAGGATCAATGTCTCCATGACTAGCCAACAAGCAAGATGACATAACAAAAGCATCATTTGAAAGAAGCTCATCCCCACCCTCATCAATAGTTAGATTGGTTTGCTTTTCCCCTTGATCCCTCTTTTTCTTAAAACAATCACTAGCAAAATGCCCTTTGACTCCACAATAGAAACATTTTAGCTTAGATCTATCCTTCTTTTTGCCAAAAGTAGAGTGCTCACCTTGGTCTTGCCCTTTAGACCAATTGCTTTTACCTTTGCCCTTGAACTTGCCTTTAGAGAACATTGCCTCCTCTTCTCCTCCTTGAGATGTAGAAGATGCTCCCACTCTTGCTTGCAACCTGAATTCTTCAGCCAACAAGACCTCTTGCAAGTCTCCAACACTTGGTAAACATTTTTGGATAGCATAACTTTGAACAAGATTAGCATGATCATCCAACAAGCCATTGAGAATCACTTGAACAAGCTCCTCATTATTTATGCCATCATTAATGCATGCTAACTCATCATTCAATGCTTTAACTCTCAAAACAAAAGCATGTCCATTCTCACTCTTCTTTTGCATACAAGAAAAGATTTGCCTTCTTAAAGTCAACACTCTAGAAGTAGACTTGGATTCATAAACCTTCTTCAAGGCTTCCCAAGCTTCACTAGATGATGTGCACTTACCAACCTCTTTGATAAGCTCATTTGTCACATTCATCTTGATCATGTGAAGGGCTTTCTTTGCCCTCTTGTCATACCTCAATTGTTCTTGAGGTGCCAAAGGTCTCTCCTCCACACCTACAACAATATCCATCAACTCATTCATCTCAAGCAAAGACTCCATCCTTACTTTCCAAGTAGAATAGTTGAGGGAGGTAAGCCTATCATTGCTTTCCAACATGTAGCCTCCATTTGTAGCCATGTTGCAATGATTGATCTCTGATCTTTGACCTGTTCCAATGCACTAAGCACTCTCTTGAATCAACAAATGAAACACAAGAAGAAATCACAAAGATTTGGAACCTAAAACCTTACTTTTTCTCTCTTTTCCTCACTTTTTCCTTAATTTTAGCCACTAGTTTTATGATTTCTTGATCAAACCAAGACCAAACCTCAATATACTTGCTTTTCCCTCACTCCTAAGATTGAAATACACTCTTGAATCATTCAGCAAACTGAAAATCAGAGGGTTACATCAATTTTGAAGTTTTTGACATGAAGAAGCAAGAAATTGAATCAAAAAACTATATGCTAGAATGGAAAACTAATAGGATCTTGTTGGATCTTGCATCTCCCTCTTTCCAAAACAATTTTTGTCTCCTTATTCTGATAAGTACAGAGGGAATTCGCCCTACTTCAATTGAAATGCATACAAATGATGTTTTGATCACAAAGATCCAATTTCTACACATAAATCAACAAGATTTTTAGCTAGAAACTTGATTGGAATGCTACAAAAGCAAACTCGCCCACAAATCTCTTCTAAATCTGGCAAAACCTGCACATTTGGCCGCCTAATGCTCTGATACCATGTGAAAAACTCAGATCCAAAAGATGCTAAAGTTTCATAAAGATCTTGGCCATGGAAGTTATGCACATCTAGATTGAAAAAATGATAGAAATTGTGATGTTAAGCATACTAAACATCAACTAAACATCAAAATCTGATCATAAGCTTCCACAAACAGAAACTTGCTGTCCCTGTCCGTACTTCAGAGCCTACAACCTGCATTTCACACGTGTGAAGCCATAGCAACAAAGAAATCACAATTCTAGTGGCTAGAATGCAAGATATGAACAAAAAAGTGAGAGAGAAGAAGATGGACCTTCAAAGAGCATAACATTCATTCAATAGAATGAAAATGAGATGTGTACATACTCGTGGAGATGGCTATTTATAGCAGCCATAGTGCCTCTTGGCCACTTGTCTTATGATAGGCTAAAATTGGGGTCCAATAGGATTCACCCATATACCTAGAAATTTGGTCAAATAGGAATGCACCAAATTATGAGCCAATAGAAGAGCTCCACACTCGACCTCCTCTAATTAATGTGACCTCAAAAGTAGTGTACACATACTTTGGGCCTCTACATACATGTATGAACCTATCTCTAACTTTTATTTGGCCATAGGCCTACAAAATCTCAAGTTAGGAAAATACTACTAGTTGACAATTTTTCACATAACTATCGGTGATATCCATTCCGTGTGCTCGATTTCATAGATGAAATCTGCATCCATCAGCTTCTGCAACTTCTGCTTGATCAGCTTAGTATAATTCGGGTTGCAGTGGTAATAACGGCTTACCTTGGGGATTGCTCCGTCCGCCAAGGGTATGGTGTGTTGGACTACTGTTGGTGGAATGCCCTTCAGGTCACTATAACTCCAAGCAAAACAGTCTTTTTATTCCACCAACAACGATCGTAGTCTCTTGAACTGTGTGGGTGTTAATTGCTCTCCCATATGCACTATCTTTTCTTCTTCACCTGGCTCGGCAATATTCATTGGCTGTGTCCGCGCAGGTCCCTCAAAAGACTTGTTCCGCTGTGCCTGACTTTGATCAGGTTCTCTCTGGGCTTAAGACATCATGATTACCACGTCATCCAAGGTGTAATTCTTGAAAGTCTCAAACATCTCATGAACTAGCACTCGTCGAGATTTCTCTTTCAACATATTGATCTTAGTCCGACTGGTCATTTTTTGATTTTCTATCAACTGTGTAGAAGATGACGTTGTATCTAGGTCTATCTTGATTGACTTCAAGGAATCCAACACTTTTTTTTTTTACCTTTTTTTGTCATTTTGGTGGATTCATCCTTGTTGTCTTTCACCGGAACTGCTGTGACATTCGCCTCATGGTTGGGAATATCAACATCCACTGTAGCTATCGCCTCTTCGGGTAGATCACTCCATCAGATCACTTGGTTGTAGCGTTGCTTCAACTGATGGTGGTTGAGCTGGTACTTTCTTGGTTCCATGATGATCTGGGTCGATTTGATGTAGGACCTGCTCATCAGTCAGCTCAATCTCCTTATTATAAGTTACAGCATGTTGTCAAGGGATTAGATCATCACTCCAAATGTGATTGGTGTGTCCATGGTGTAACATTTGGGTGAAGATGTACTAGGTTCTGGATCTGATTCATATTGACATGCCTGGCAGTCAATAGTTGCTAATGCATTTGTCCATATCACGACATCCGTCTCTGAATCATAGTGACCTCCCTTGGCTGGCCTTGGGTGATCAATCGTGTGATCTGTCATCAGCTTTAGGTTTCACCGCCCATGTGGTTGGATCAACCTTTACAGCCTGTTCTCTATTTTCGGAGGTGAGTTTTCCCATACCCCAGTTGTGTACTACTTGCGCAGTCCTCAACCATGGTCTTCCCAGTAAAACATGCTATGCAGATGGAGATTCAGGTATATCCATGACTACAAAATTAATCACAAACTGCATGCCTGTTATCTTTATAGAAATATCGACAACTACACCTTTTGGTTTCACACAAGATTGATTGATGGCAAATCTTGCTGGCTTCAACCCTTGCAAACCCCATTTTTCATATAAAGTAGTGAAGATCAAATTGACACCCGATCCTCCATCTACCACTGCTGTCGCGTCCTCATATCTCTTGTGTTTGATGGGCAAAGTGATGTTGTATTCATCACTTTTCCATGCTGCTCCAATGTGGAGGATGTTACTTGTTTCTTGATAGCACTGCACAATATATGGGCTCAGGCGCTACTGTTTGGAGAAGCAAGAAAATGCCTAGGGCTGGAGATCAGGAGAGATAGAACGAATGGCGAAATGCACTTGAGTCAGTCAGAATACGCCAGAAAAGTGCTGAAGCAGTACCACATGATGGACTGTAAAGAGAAAGCCACACCAATGATAGCTGGAGCCAAGCTCACAAAACAAGATTGCCCAAAAACAGAAGAGGAAGGACAGAAGATGGTCAATAGTCTGATGTACTTAAAAATTTGTACCAGACCCGATCTGGCCTTTTCTGTTTACGCATTGAGCCAATTCCGTTCCAATCTTGGTCTAGCACATTGGAAAATGGCCAAACGAATCCTACAATATCTAAAGGGTACCCATAATATTGGATTAACCTACAGAGCTAGAAACAAAGAGAAAGAATTCGAGCTATATCACTAAAGTGATGCGAGCTGGGCAAGCTGCAAAGATGACATCAAGTCCATTATCGGGAGGATGTACAATAGCGTGCGGAGCTGCAATCAGCTGGATATGCAAAAAAAAAACCTTGGTAGCTCAATCCTATTGCGAGGCTGAGTATTTCGCAGTCTCGAAAGTGGCGAATGAGGTAGTGTGGCTACAAATGATGTTGGAGGCAATCGAGATACCACAAGAGGGGCCAAGCACGATGATGATGGACTCCCAGAGTGCCATCTATCTGTCCCAAGATCCTGTCTTCCATTCAAAGACGAAGCAGATTCTCCTGAAGTACCATCACATTCGAGATTTGATCTCGAAAGGAGAGCTCTAGGTCCAGTTCATGAAATCAGAAAGTATGATTGCAGATCTCCTCACGAAATCGCTCGACAAGCCACTCTTTACCAAGCAAAGAGAGGCAATTGGATTGAACGAACAAAGTTGCAAAGTTCAAGAGGGAGTGTCAGAAATGGTGAACTCTCGCAAATTTGTCGCAGCACGAACAAGACACGAAGGTCGAACGAGAACAATTCGCGACAGTCAACGTGTCTTTGACTCAAAGCACAAACAATTCGCGAATCATTCGCGAATCGCAAACACACCTCCTGGACCTCAAACCACAAAAGGGACACAAAACAGAAACTACGAAAAGAAACAAAAAGAACGAAAGCAAACGGGAGATTACGAATCAAATGAAAAAAAAATCTTTCCCGCTACCAGCTGACAGGTCAACGGGCTTCACGCCCAGCTGAAATGATTATCAACGATGAAGACTAACTAACTAGTTGATTAGCTTTAACTAGTCTGGTAATTCGACGTTTAGCTATCTTGTAAAGTCCACATAGTGGAGGTATAAAAGATCCTTTCTGGATCATAACGATAGAGAAAGATGAGAATACAGAAAAATCTGCAAGAGACAGAGAGAGACGTAGCGAATAGAGTAAGAAAGTAAAGACACCATAGCTGTGCCTGAAAGTCTGCCAACAAGCAGAACATAGGGTAAGAGTAGAGTGTCAATCCGCCAACGAGCGAGACACTGACGATCTCGCTCCAAAACCAAACTAACAATATGGTCGTTCTATTTTCGTGTATCTCTTTGTCTTGTGCTGTGTGTCTTGATTGCTAGAATAAAATATGTTCTGTGATAAGAGTCGAGTGTCTGGGATCCTCTAAGGACTGCTCCTTTGTCTCTCAAAGAGTCCTTTATCCAGGGCTTTAGTGAAGATGTCAGCAACCATGTCTCTCATCCTGATCAAGGTGGTCTACAACATCTTCTTCTCAATTAGATCCCTGATCAAGTGGTACTGGATCATAATGCGTTTCATTCTGGAATGGAACACGATATCTTTTGTCAGGTGTATTGCGGAGGTGTTGTCCATCTGCAAGACCAGGGGCTCATTCCTTGTTTCATCTAATTCGTCCAAGAACTAACTTAGCCAATTTATTTCGTTGCCCATATGTGCTGCTGCAACGTATTCTGCTTCGCAGGATGATTGGGCTACAACAATTCGCTTCTTCTAAAGTAAAGACAAACATCTCAAAACATTTCGAGATCGTGGATCTGGGAGAAGGCAGGTGTTACCTAGGCTTGCAAATTGAAAGGGACTACGAGAAAGGTATTATACCTTCACCAGTCCAGATACACCCAGAAGATCCTAGAGGACTTTGGGATGCTGAACTACAAAGGAGCGAACACTCCAATGCTCGCAGGGACAGTGCTGACGAATGATGACTGTCCAAAGACTGAGGAAGAGAGAGAACAGATGTAGCTCACACCTTACAGAAAGCTGATAGGATCACTGATGTACCTTGCTAACAATACATGTCCTGATATTGCTTATGCAGTATTCAGGATGAGCCAATTCTGCACGAATCCAGGCTCGACACATTGGAAGATTGCAAAACAAATTTTGCAATATCTTCAATTAACAAGGGATCATGGCTTGTGTTATTGTCGTAGTGCAGGTTTCAGGACACTTTTCTACAACGACGCTAGCTGGGCATCTCTCAAGGACGACTGTAAAAGCGTCTAGGGAGGATGCACCATCGCATCAGCGATTCGAGATGTATTCGCCAACTCGATCTATTCTGATCTGCTTCATTTTGCTGCCTGTGTATCTTTCTGTCCAATTCACATATTTCTGTGAATTTATCAAGTGCTTCAGATTTGTTCTGAATGAAATACACTCTAGCAAATTTGCTATGATCATCAATGAAGGTTATGTAATACTTTGGACCTCCTACTGAGATCACGTTGAATGGTCCGCAGATGTCAGAGTGCACTAGCTCCATAATCTTTGTCGTTCTGTAGGAGTCTTTGATGAATAGTGTGCGTGACATCTTGCCCTTCAAACATGCATCATAGGTGGTCGAACTGGTTGCATTCGAGATGTTGACCCCTGTTAGTGCTCCATGATTGCTTGTCTGGTAAAGTGCCATTGAGTTCATGTGGCAAAGTCTTATGTGCCACAGAGTGTCTGGTGAGTCGTCATGAGTCTGATGGACCTGATCTGCAGGTAGTGTACCTTCAGATAATATAGGTTCGCTTTCGTTCTGCCTTGTGCGATGAGAGTACTAGTACTAGCATCAATCACGTTGCATGTTTCGTCAGAAAATGTCACACGCGTCCCTGCATCTGCTATTCTCTGCCATTGGTGTTGAGCCATAGTGAACCAATACTATTCACTTGATGTCTAGATCCATCTCCAAGAACTATGAATCTTGAGGGATCTGCACTTCTGAAATCAAACATGATTCGTCTCGATGTCACGAAGTGAGAGGTGGCTCCTGAATCTAGGTTCACCTCATGTGTGTCAGATGTTGATGTTGCACACACGTCTTCACAGATATAGGCGGTCGAACAATTTCTGTTTGTTCTTTCTTCGCCCATTTTTGAGCTCTCGGGCTCCTCGACATAGGATGAACTATTGTTGTTCTCCTGTCTGTTCTGTGCTGACTTGTTTCTTGGGTTTTGGCGGCAATCCATGGCTGCGTGACCCTTCTTGTGGCAATGGATACACTCAATCTTGGGATTGAGCCAGCAGGTATCTACTGTATGTGTCGCAGAGGCGACACTATTTCGTGTTCGTCTTCTCCTTCTCTTTTTGCGAACAATTTTCTTTCTTTGAATTATCTTTTTGTGATCGTAAAGCTATCCTGGTTTGAGAGGGAGCTGAAGAAACAAAACGTTTCTAATTACAAAGCCTTGTTAGCTTTCAGCCCACATCCCGACGAAGACATTCACGAACTTGAAGATCTGCAGACACGAAGCACGAGAAATTTCGTGAACATGAAAGTCTAAGGAAACGAAGACGAATGGTTCCCGAACACGAAAGTCAAAGCAGACGAAGACAAATGGTTCGCAAACATGAAAGAGTCATGAATGAGAATCTTTTGCCGTCAAGTACGAGAGAAGGCAAACGACCAAAATGAAACCAACAACGGAAATGAAACCTTCTCCTGCCCTCCACACTCCAAAGAGTACCAGAAAGATCATACAAGTACCCAGAAGTACAGATATATGATCTGATGATATGACGTCATCAGATACATTTTAGGTCGTGGCTAATCTGCCACTCTTGTGATTCCCTTATTAGTTGTAGATGTTTAATCACTCTAATCTTAGATTCACATAGAGCGACCATACTTACTGGATGATACTTGACATATAGATCAATGGAATACACATATAGTGTAATGTAGTAGTCTAATGCTAGTAAGCAATCAAGAAGAAATATAGACAACAAGTCCGCCTGTGTGCGAGACGATCTCTGTGATCAGGATCCATAGAGATCCAACTGTCCGCTAGTAAAGCGAGACGATTACTCGTAAGAGAACCGTGTTTCCCCAGGCCAACGCACTACGTGGATTTGCATGCAGTGCTTGAAGAAAACAGAGGAAGTTTAATATAGATAATTGCTCTTGTTGTGTCTGATCTCGTATCCAAATGCTTCTGTTGTTAATCATGTGTTTGAGTTTTTCTTGTTCATTTTCTTAATTCGGCACCTTGGTTGAAACTATGTTGAATGCTGCATTAATTTTATAAACGTAGATCAGCAGAGCCTGACTACATTCTGGAGGATTGTAGGAGTGATTCAGCTGGCAGTGTCCAACAATCGCATCTGAACTCCATCCGAGTCGCAAGAGGATCGTGGTTCCTTCGCGAAAGCTTCGTGACTGCGAAATCCAAATTGCGATTCCTGATCCTCATCAGACTAAAGCTTTTGAGATACTTGTTAAAGTGAATAAATGGAATAAAGGTCATACTATTTGGAGGTAGTTCTATATTTAACAAGTGTATCGTATATCGTAAAAGAGTACTCGGATCCAAATTTTATGGATTTTCCATTAGGTTCAGGCAACTTTAACGAAGTAATACTTAAAGCTAGTGTAATCAAAAGGGTAGCAACCTAGCATTTACTTGTGTCAAAGGAGTTTTTGGTGCCTTAGCTGATGAAATTTTTTGGGTCACAAAAAAATCTAAGGGGGAAGAAAATGTGACACATGTGTAGATAAATGTGATTGTGTTTTGTAATTTGGATTGGTAAATAATCCCTGTAAGAAAATTGCCATTAGAGGAGTTTTGAACACCAAAAGGGCCTTTTGTCAAGATGTTGTTTTTGACTTTTCAACTATTCGACATACACTTGGCCTAGTTATATATTCACACCTGTGAAAGATTGTAACATTGTTTGTCGGTCGATTTTTTTTTTGGAACTTTTCGGTCATATTTTAATACCCTTCAAAACTCCCGCCGGACAGGGACTTGTGATTGGACCGTAATTGCTGCTCGTGAGTTTCCTGAGTGCCCGGGACCTAACACTTGTGGTTAAAGTAAGTCTATTTTGATCTAACTATTGTTAGAGTAACATATATGATTTACGAAAGACCGCCATCATTTATTTCAAATTTGGTTTTTTTATTTTGATACTGATTTATCTACATTTTGTTTCAAACTCTGTTGCTCATTTTCTTTTAGCTTTGCAATGGCTTCCGGAATCCGTAGACCACAAAGCAATATTGTCTCATTATCAGTTGCATCAACATTAGAAATAATCAGGTCCACCACTGTATTTAGGTCATCTGCATGTATAGAAGGGGGATTGTGCATTTGAAGATCAGGGATTAGGAAAGGACTCTCAACCCATGGAATTGTAGACGTGCTAGCCAGATCTTTTCTATTGGGAGGAGGCGAGGGTGAAGAGCTGGGAGACCTGGGCTTGGGTTGCGAATGCTTGGGCTGTGCTTGCTTTCTCTTTTTTTGGAGTGGGACAGGCCCCCTTTCAAGAGGAACTTGCCTCTGTGTGAAGCCAGACTTAAAAATGCTGTCATAGGTGTTTCGAAACCTCATCACAAGAAGCATGTCCTTGGGCATCAGTGTCACCCTCTTGGCATGTATCGAGAACAACATTGAATCCACAAACATTTTTGTCTAGAAGTCCTCATATGTAGTATGGAGTGCCTCCAATGTAGTGATATTCCACCTTACTACATAGGGCAGATGAGTGGTCATATCTTGTGTAACCTCCTTCACAGCCCGGTAGAAGACTGCTTTCGGGATCAGAAATTTGGTGCTCTTCTGCAATGCCATGATGTTCCTCAACCATGATGGCCTTGAACATGTGGACGGTACATTGTGCGTCATAGATCTGATCCATTTTTGGATGGACGTGTGTACGTCTTGGATTTTATTGGTTTTAGCTATATAAATGTTGTTTGATCAGTTAAAACCTTTCGCTAAGTTTTCGATTTTCACTCCTTGTAGGTCTTGGTGTATCAACACTACTAGTTCTTTGCAGTATCACTACCACATGAGAATCTACTTCAGATTCTAGACGATCTTGGATCCCTCGCGTTGTTCCGATATCCGGTCATTCACCAATATCGCCATCACGCGAGGACTACCTGATAGTCATCTAACTCTCTGCCATCCTGCATCGCAGTGATACTCGGCCCTATTGTTCATACTTTCGAGATGGCCGCCTCATCTTCTAATACTTTTGATTCTGCATTGCACGCCTTCCTCGTTGAATCCGGTGTTGGTAACTACATAGGTCACTATAAGACGTATTTCAATATGTCTTTTGATATCGAGAGGTTTAGATCAGAACATAAATCCTATTTTCCAACCTTGTATGAAGAGTATTATGATAGTCTGAATCAGTCTATGTTGATAATGGATAATCTACGATTCATCCATTTCCATGACTTGATACTTGCCCAACCATCTTCAAAGCAAGCCCACAACTGACGATTCACGAAAATAGTGAGTGATTTTAAACGTGTGGTCCATTGTGACCAGCACAATTGATCATGTCGTCTTTTGTTGGAGGGCATGGGCTTTGTGTTTTACGTTTCTGCTCTTGTTCTTGAAGAGGCAGAAACTTCAGAGCTCAGCATTGAGGGTGCCTCATCATCAACTGATTCTGTGATATCAGAGTCAGCTATTGTTGATGATGTCTTGGGTGTTGACGAGGAGGCAAGATTGACAGCAATGTACGACCCAACTGAGTCTCGTGCATTGTCCATTTTTTCCTTATCTGACGTGAATCCATATGACAAAGCCAAGACTGTCCTCGGTTTGCCAGTGTATTACATGAATAGTGTCGCATACCTCTCTCTGAATGATGTTGGAGATGTTCTTGGTCTGAGGGACGACGAAATATTATCAATTTTGTCTAATTTCATCAAAGAATTCGAGGATTTCATAGATCTCGAGGGTGATGATGATCTATGTGCTTCTATTGATTACAAAGCCGGAGATGAGTGGGTGGACGAGACTGAAGCCCCGCAATCAATCATGTCTGAAAGCAGGGCATACCAGACAAATTTGCCTAGTGAGGAAGAATTTCTAAGAATCCGGAGCAGATATGTGTCACAGTCTTTGGAAACTAATCCATCCACTACTTCGACGACTATTGTTGCTGGTCATGATACATATTGCTGCACTTATTCAAGCTGATGAGCATGATTTGGTAGGTAAATCTGGTTTTATCTGAATGAGATTTCTATTCAAATATAGTTATTTTGTTTTTCAAGATGTAATCTTTGCTCGTATTTTATAGGCTACTGTGGAGGTGGATGCCTTTGCAACAAGGCATGGATATTTGAGGGAAGGTTAGGGATCACGACAAAGGGATTCATCCCTATCCCATTATTTGAAGTGCTTTGTAAATAAGGAGATTTGCATTCATCATAGCAAATTTTCTTCAGATGCCGCGACAATAATAATGGCAATTAAAGTGTTATCATATTTCTCGAACAAGCATAAATACCCTCCGAATAAATATAAAATTATTTTTGCAAAGAGAGACATTGTCATAGAAGTATTTGGCTATGTAGTTGAGGAAGTTCCTAAAAGGTCTTCCTCCTTATTTGTTTTCTCCAAATACATTGACTTGAGCAAAAGAAGATCCATTGATTTTCTAGATCCATATGATAGAAAAAAATTTATTCATGACCACACAACAATGCTGATCATTAAAGACAAAGAGAAACAATGATTTTGCATTAGAGGAGTTCTAAATCCAAAAAAGTCCCTTTGTAAAGATTCTTTTTATATTTTTTTCTCAATTTTTTCTTACACATGGACCAATCAAAATACTCAAATTTGAAATCTACGTAACATACCTTTTTGAGTCCATATTTTGATTCCACACTAAAAATGGCATAACGTTTTAGTGGTAAGTCTGAACTTAGCGGAGTTTGGTGCATTGGAAAGCGCTCAACAAGAACTTTCCAATGATATGTTAGATGACATACTTTTGAAGTACGATTAAAAAGTTATGGCAAGTCAGAAGTATTAGTACTATAATATTTTAATAATATAAACTACATCTTGCACGATTCTTAAAGGGTCTTTTTGGATCTCAAAACTCCTCTAATGCCTTGCATTGTACTTGAAATGATGCGATATAATACAAATATTTTTTTTGTCTATCATGAAAATTACTATGAGTTGAGTCTCGTATCAATATTATTTTCGTCTATAAATTTGCACGTCTTTCTGAATTTCTATTAATCTGCTGATCTAGTTTTATATCGGATTTGAACATGCCTCTAGAACCATTGAAATAGCTGGATGATGTAACAGATGTTCCACCGTGTTGTGTATTTCGATCAAATGCTGCTCTAACTTGCCAATACGATTTTTCCATTCCTTGTGATGACCAAATACTTAGAATATCGTAAGCTTTTGCAAAAACTGATGCATGTTGTCGTAAAATGTGCTGCAATACCAGAGATACAAATATTGTCATATTAATCATTTTAAATTTAGCATATGTGCAATGAGATTATAATTCGAAGAGTTAGTTACATTGAAAAGAGATTTACCATGTCATGCGTACTATGACCTTCACCCCAGGCGTCTTTAACTGCATCCACAAACTCAATTGTTGATTTCTCAATTAGTAGGACATCAGTATTAGACAGTTTATCTTTTCTGAGCAATTTGACCATGTTGCCAAGCTTTGTCCAAACTTCAACTTTTTTAATCCTCGTTGTTCCTTTTTCTTCAAAATCCTTTGTGGCATTGAGTACATCTATCCAAATTGAGTACTGGATTTTAGTCGGTTTTCCGGAATGATTTGATAAGAAACGACGAGCTCTTGGATCCTCCTATGTTTGGTTTGCATGGGATGTTTCCCGTTCTCCCTAAAAGCTTCTCGTCCTTTTGTATTTTAACTTGTCCTTTATGAAGTCCTGCTTATGATAAAACTTCCTCCAATCGAGCTACTGCTTTTTTGGCTAATGACTCTGGCTTAGTATTCCAAGCAAACCAAATATGAAGGTATATCAATATTTCGATAATTCTAACTTCTCCATGTAGTGTACAAATGTGAACATTTTTAAGCAGAATCGGTAATACTGGTTTCCAAGCCGGAATTTCTATATCCCTTGAAACTCTCGTGCTCTTCGACATATCTTGTGTCGTTTTCATGCAATAGAGGCATGGATGTTTTGAATTTGCTCCACGTGAGACGTTGAACATACACTTCAACGACTTCAAGTCTCCAACCAAATCCTATTCCACCTTAAAAGCACCTATTCTAGGAACATCGAGTGGTGTGTCACTCATATGATTCTTAATTATCTCTGGATGTTCTGTTTTACTAAAAATCCAAAACAAAATGTCATGATCTTCTTTTAAAACCTGTTTGAAACACAAAATCATGAACTATTATAAGAGAATTGAACTTAGACCTATAATAACAAAACAATATTAGCTTAAAACACAAAATTATAAATTCCTGAAATGAATTAGTTGCTAGTAGTCAATAGAATATATTTAAACCTGAAAGCTGCTAACCACCAAATATTATTTTCGACACACTGAAATTAAGACTCTTCGAGTTTATCGTATTGCTTAATGCTCCATTCATAAGCGTAACACTAACCCTTGCTAGCTTTTGTCCCTTTATTACTTCTGATTCATCTAACTTGAGAACTAATATCAATTTTTCAACACTTTCATTTGTGATTTCATAAAACTTTACAATAAATCTCAGCAAACGATTCAGATCAATAAACATATTGTTGGTGGAATCAATGAAAAAGTGCCATGTTTTGACTTATTAATTTCATTGATATGGTAAGGAATACCAATGATGTTTTGCAAACCCCTGTTTAACACATCCCTCTCTAATTTGATTTGAAAGGGCCATGGAATAGGAAAAAATTTTATATGTACTTGTCCAAATGCCTCTTTGATAATTTTAAACATTGTGCCATAAGCATCCCTGCTGATACCAGAATAATCACATGCTCCTTGTATCAATTTTCAGTCAATAATCATGCTGACTTCGCCCATAAGGGCCTCTGCAATCTTGGACTTAATTTGAGAATATCGTTGATTTCCCAGTAGACTCGTCATTGACTTGGTTGTAAGTACTGCACTCAAAGACTTTCCATTAATCATGTCCTTGTATTTCAGATTTTGATTGGTGACTAAAGCTGATCTGCAAAATAAAAATAAGATTTAGGCAAAAAACAATTCACAATCATTGATGTGTTGGATGGAACAAAACACATAAATAGTTTTAAAACAAAATCTTACTTGAAAGCATATATTCTTTATTTTTCATTGACCCCCACTTGATGAAAGCTCGTCAATACCTTTTGAAATAACTCTTTTGCGCTTATTGTTCAGTATTTTCTTCCGTAATGTGTTTACTTCTACACTTATTTGACAATATGAGGTACGTAATGTTTGTACAATTAGTTTCATATTGTCATTTTCTTGGTTCAGGTTCGATATAATATTTTGCAAATGAGAATTATCTATCTTCAAGATTTCATTCTCTTATTTTGTTTGCAACAAAAGAGTTTCTTTTTCTTTGTAGTCAGTAAACAAACCATTCAACATATTTTCCACATAATGATTTTTTTTCATTGAATTACTAATGCCGTAACTTTTCAATCTTTCACAATAACCCAATAAACCATTGTGTCCTTCACACAAAAAGAGTATGAGTTGTGTGACTGATTTAAAATTTGGATATTGCATCAAGCTTGGATCTATTGGATATAAACTTCCATCAACCCCTAGATCACAATGTTTCCTATTCTCTGTTCTATGATCCACGATTTGGTGAGCTGGTAAGGTGGATCCTTTCAGATTTTCTTTTGACAGTGGGCATATTCTTTAGGAAGATCAAGATGGAGATGATACTTAGACATCTTAATAATCGATAGATTAATCTAGTAGAAAGCCAAATCGTTATATATCTTGCAAGCTATTAAAACTCATTTTAATCGAAAAAAAATTTCAACTGCAAAAGTTTGAAATGACCCCGGTGCTCCTTTTGATCCAACACACTCCATGTTTCTTGCTTTATATGCAAAATCAAAGGTTCGTAGTTATGAGCATAATACTTTCTCAATAGACGTGTGTTGACATTGCAAAAAATTAAATAACCTTGCCGCTCCTTTTGATCTAACACACTCCATACTTTCTGAATTGCAAAAATTTAGATTCATGTTGGCGCTCATTGTGATCCAACATATTCAAAGTTTCTTGTCATGATATTCAGACTGATAAGACTGTTTTCCTTTGATGTGAACGCTATGAGTAGATGAAAGAAATTGTGATGTGCAACACGCTTTGCATTTACACGAGAAGTCATGTTAGTTAATGGTAAAAAATAAAACCTTGAAGTATGAACCCCACGCGTTGCGGCTACCCAACTTCCAGATAACTACACATGTTACTAGTGAGGTCAAGTCATCGGAGTTGTGCAGGCAGACCAAGAACTTGGTCGGAGTTTTAAAATCCATCGATTTTCTCTCTCTTATGTGGCTTTTCTTAGATAGCCCTTTTGGGCCTTGGAACTCCTCTAATGATAGCACTGGTTTATCAAATTAATTAAGTTGAATTTATATTAAATATCTATAGGACCATGACTTGACCCTATTTGTTATTGGATTGTGACATAAAACGAGAATGACATTTGGTTCACATGTGTACTGTAAAGTGTCTTATTCCTAGGAGTTAAAACTCTCAGATGGTAGGAATTCGGGAATGATAGTACCAACCTGATGGGTTGTTTTATGTGATGGAAGAGGTCCTGAGGCTGCAAAAGAATGAGGTCGGCCTCCAAGATTATATCAAGGCCCTCAGATAAATCCGTGATGGACGCGGCAGCTAAAGTCCAAGAAGCCCAACTATTAGTGGCCGAAAGAGAGACCCAACCCCTCGGAGTGGAGGTACAAGCCCTCCATCAAGAGAAAATGGAGTGCCCCTTCCAGCTAGTGTTGACCAACAGACCGCTCACCCCTCATGAGGCATATTTTCTGACCCACCAAGTGCAATTTTTTAGACAAACATTGGCGGGATACCAAGGGGAGTTTGATCAATATCGCCTTCAGGCTCATCATGAGTTATCTCAAGCCATTGCCACCCTAAGAGATTGGTAGCAACGCACAACTCAAAAACCACCACTGGCCCCAGTGGTAATTCCACTACCACCACAACTTGAAGTCGCACTGACAGAAGGAGGTCAAGATCAATGAACAAATGAGGTGAGGCCAGCATTCTACCATGCCAAGGAGCATACCAAGGGCAAGGGCCCGAGCAGAATACACCGATATCGATGGAGGAGCATCATGTCTCATCTTCCTAGGGCTCTAGCTCCGTATCAGCTAGCTGCGCATTCTGAAGACCCAAAACGTGAAGGAATAAACTACTGACTACCTCATGCAGTATCCCACGAGTTCTCACGGGCGGGTGGCAGATCACATTTACTGCCAAGGAAATAAAAGGAAACGAGATCACATGCCTCTCGGCTCTAACACCACAACTTGCATGGAGGTAGCATATTATCAAGAAAACTCCATCAGCCATCAGGGCGTATGTGTCCAGTCAATGGACATTGCGGATCATCCCCACTATGTTCCCATTCCATGTAGACACAAATGGGCGTTGTGCGGGACGACTTTGGACCAGGTCACAATAAGATTGGCCGGAGATTCATTCAGAGCACGGAGGAGGCATGGACATAGACGCCAAAAGGGATCTAGTCCTATTTTCAAAGCAATATCTAAAGTGCCCATATCCCACAATTCGCGCAACAACTAAATTTGCCCGCGATTTGAAGTTTTTGCTACGAGTTCCCACCAAATGGGACGATTTTTTGCCGCCTTTATTCTTTGATCCCAATAAAGCCTTGGCGTCTAACAAGCTCGAGGATCAGTTACCGGTGGCACACTTATATTACAGAGCAACAATGCTAGGCTCTCCATGGCTCAATAAATTTTGGGTAGTCCAATTTTGGTTGGAGGGCATCCACAAAGTGTTTTTTGCACTGGCTGACGAACACAGCTTTGCTCACGTCGAGCATATGGAGAAAGTTACGGGCTACTTAATAAAGCACCGACGTGAACCCCATGGGCCATTCTAAGTCCATAGTGGCGAAGCACTACTTAAAATCAGGGGCCTTGTTGAGGGCATTTATTGTACATACATAAATAAGGTCGAGGGATCTGCATGTCCATGGATAGCCTAGAAGCGCAGCTCGGTAATACACACGAGCGATTGGTAGCTGATCTTTTTTTTTGTCTGAAGGTAGCACCTTATTAACGTCAAAGAATATGGATGGAAGAAAATTGTCCCATTTAGTCTCGATCCCCATTAGATGTTCTAAGTCCTGGGCGTAAGTGGCTGCCGCACGAACTGTTGGATCAGGGCAATTGATATAATGGGTTGCAAACGTGGTGAAAGCCCTTCTGGCATCTACATCCATAGTCCACCCATATTTTGACTGTATGATCGGCCAATTAAAATTCTGAAGTGTGATCTTGTCCAGAGGGGTGCCGTATTCCGCCCATTTGGATCTTCGTGTACATGGCAAGAAGTGCGCGTTCACTCGTAATTGTTGTGGACTTGTCACGTAGGCCCTGATGGCCACAGGGTCTATTTCGAACAACTGTTGACGCCATTTTGGTTGTGATTGGAGGGCGGGTAATGCTTTGACATTCACAGCAGTGTAGTCTTCCTTAGTGTGTCCAGAAGTTCCACATTTCGTACACCACATTCCTGAGTTGGAAGAAGATGCTTTTGGTCTTTTATCTGCAACTTCAAAGATCTGCACTTTCAAATCATTAAACTTTTTATTAAGGTCAGCCATATCTTCCAAAGCTTTTCAACTTTAGAAGTTGATGACTTACCCTCGACAACTTTCATGTCGTCCTTTCGTTTAGTTCGTCGTTTATTCTTTCTCTCTCCTTTGTCAGCTTTTGATTCTGATGAATCGCTACTTTTAGATTCCGAGCTTGAAAAACTGGTACTTGAATCAGAATCAAAATCTTCATTGCAGTCACTAGAATCAGTCTTCAACTTTCGAGAATTCTTAGTCGATCGTCACTTTCGTGCTAGTTTCGAGGTCTCAAAATTTTCGACACTAGCTATTACTGCTGCTAAGGAGGTCATGTCCCCTTGTCTACAATACCAATCAATCTTTGGTGGTAAACCAGCCAAAAACCATTCGATCTACATGTCTACAGGATATACACCGGTTAGTTTTTCTATGAGATTTTTAACCTTTTGTGTATATTTGCAAAGAGATTCTTTACTCTTCTTCTGAACATTGTCCAGACATCCAAGAATTCTAGATTTGTAACCGATCTCTCTGAACTGGTTCAGAAACGCATCTTTCAGCAAGTACCAGGTTCCTACACGGCCTAGTCCAACTTGAGTGTACCATATGCGCGCCTGCTTTCTTAGCACACCAGGGAAAATTCGTAGTTTGTCTACGTCAGTTCCTTTGTTATTCGCATTAGCGATTGACTTGAATTGTGAGACATAGCTATCTGCATCATCGGAAGAAGTCCCTTTAAAAAAATCGTATTTAATTTTGGAGATAGAAGTGAAACATGCAGCAGGACCCTCCATACCGAAGCTAATTAGGAGTTCAAGTAACTGGGCTGTGATTTTGTCTAGATTTCTTTGACTAGTATTCTCACTTTGTCTTTGTAAAAATTCCTCTCTAAGCTTACGGTATCGTTCTAATCTGGATTCTCTATCTGACATACACTAGAGATAGAAATGGATTTGGCAGATTTCTTATAACTTTCCTAAACTATCCCTGACAACGACGCCAAAAATTGGTATATGTCGTACTATACCAACAGGGTTAATATAGATTTTATAGTAAATAATGTCGTTTCCACAGAGGACAACGTTAGAAAGTTATGTTTTTGGTACAATTATGGCAAGTGGTTTCGAGTGTTATTCTGGTTGTCGACAGACATTAAAAAATAACGAGTATTACTTATGTTTGGGATGGGTAATGTTAATAAATTCAGAACAACAATCTGGCCTCTATCAAATTGGATGAAGTGCGTTCTACAGATGAGATGTTATCAGAGTAGTACAGTAGTACTACACTCTGGCTCATTAAGGTGTCAACAAAGAATCGAGAATTGTTTGATGTATTCGCGACTGTGCAGACAATTAATTAATGGCATTCGCGAACTATTCATTTCTAGACAGAAGTCCTCAACAACTAAAGCCCAACTTAATGGTTAAAGAACATGAAGAGTTTTAGAATGCAATAGAAACTTATGCCAATGCCAATCAAGAAAACAGATCAGAGATTCAATTCTTCAGACAAAGACTATCATCTCATATGTATACATACAGCTCTATTCAATGATCGTGCTAGACTGTACCAAAGATAGTCGTTATTCGAGTGCCGAAAAAAAAGTATTCGCGACAGACGAATAAGATGGTTTAAAGACAGTTCTTTAGAGCATGCTTTACGAAAACACAGCAAACGACTGTAATGCACTAGAGCGTCTGTTTGATCAGAGAGTAATTCATGAAATGCATTAGAGATTGTTAGTAGACTCAAGATCACTCACACTCAGCAGTGCGGAGAACAAAGATAAGAGAGAATAACTCACAAAACTCTATTCACTTCTTTAGTCTCTTACATAAGCATAAACTCTTCTCTCTCGATGATCGAGACTGAAGTGTGAGATTAATGTAAGTTCTACGGGGCGAACAAACACACATCTAAAACAATAGGTGCGTCGCTCCCGTGAAAGAGTCTAGTTAACAATTAGACTAAAAATACGTTCAACTATGCCATATGAGGTATACTTAACTATGAGCTAAAGTTACTCTAGTTTATCATGTCTTTTTGTATCTAGTCGTTTCATATGGATGACCTAGTAAAGGTTGTCCAAGACAATGTCTTTTCCTTTTAAAGGTCTTGTCCTTAATTACAAGGCAAGTACTTAGGAGATATATTCCCGAAAAATGACTCAGGCCTCTTCATGATTTATACTTAACCGGCTCATATCTTCATTTTCGAGTATATCATGCCATATCTATGTTGATATTCAGTATTTAACATTTTTGTGGCATCACATATGTGTCCGCCGCAGCATCCATAGCAGCCGTAATTTCTTCCACCTTGACGTTGAGTTTGAGCTGCATAGGCCGCAACATATTCATTTATGGCAGGATCCATCAATGGTTCATCTGGTCCATACCATTGCTGCTACTCAGGTTGAGGTGGCATTTGCATCTCTAGTTTTGCTGCTGTCAGGTTTACATGGGCCACTTGTTGATTGGCTGGCTCTGGTGGAGTAGGTAAGGCCATACGCTGTGGGTGATTTGGTGCACCGTACCTTGGTGCCACGTTGGGTGCTCCTTGATGGTAAGGATAAAAAATATGATAAGGACTTCTCTTCCGTTGAACAATCCGGGGGTTGAAAGGGCAAAATGCCGTATCGTGCGATGTTGCATTGCACAGACGGTAGAATCTATGTGTCAGTCTCAGATTTTGCTTTGGGACTGGACACTCGTTCACCATACATTTTTCCGTCTTGGATGCTGCAGTTGGTTTGATTCCGTTTGATGTCGCGTTACTGCTATAGCTCCCTGTAAGGCCTTCAATTTCTAGTCAAACTGCGTTGTAAGTTGCTCCATCTACTGTTTGTGTAATTTCATCATTTGCTCCAGCAGCAGTTTTGTGGATAGAACAGATGCGGTTGATGATGATGATGCGATCGAGGGAGTAGGGGTGTGGGTGATGGATATTCGTCGTCAGATCTCTCATCCTCTTCCCTAATGGCATGTTCCATAGCTTCTTGCAGAGTAGCATACTGCTCCCATCATTTTAGTTCTCTTTTGATGCTTCGTGGTAGTCCGGCTAGGAACCACATGATCACTGCGTGATCGTGAGTTAGGGCTACACTGCACTCGGATCGTAAGTGTTTGACCCGCTCAATATAGTCCCTGTCCCTTTCTCGTTTTTCCATCTTGACTTTGCTTAGCAGGAGGAACGAGTCTTCCAGGAACTTTCTTGGTTTAAAGCGCGTAATGAGAGCTGCTTTAACCGCTTCCCAAGTAGATTTTTCTTCCTCTGACAGGTTGAAAAACCAATCCTGAGCCATTGCCAATAAGGACATGGGGAACAACATCAGCTTCTCCACAGGTGTCCGTTTGCCGTAGATTTCACAAGCTTGCTCGTAGATATGGAGGAATCGGATGAGATTTGATGATCCGTCGTATTTTGGTATTTTCATCCATGGTGCTCTCTGAACTGCTTGCAAGGGAGCGACAGGTACGGGTTGGCCCATTGGATCCATTGGTGCTGGTTCCGGTTCTACCTCTTGTTGCACGGTTGCTAATCTGGGAAGGTGTGGTGCTTGATTTGCTATCCTTCATGCTATTGATTGTCCCAATCTCAGATTCATCCGATGGTAGGTTCCAAAGTGATTGGATCTTGCTTATACAGTGGGATGCAGTCTGGATCTCAAAGATCTGATTGATCTGATCAGCCGAAAGTGAATTTTAGGCCTTTTGCGATGGTTTTTCCTTGATAACGTTTTACTCCTTGCACTGATTGACATGAGATTTTGACACTAGCTGAATCTGATGCAGATCTTTATACTGATCTTGTCTGTCAGGGTACTCTTGTGCGATTGTAATGGGTTTCTTTCCTTGCCTATCCTCAACCCAAGATCTAATCAATCTAGCATCAAGGAGATCAAGTTAGTTGTCACGCGTAGATTCACTCCCATGAGAGCGATAGCATAGTTCAGATTTCAGCATGAATAGAAGATCCACGTCTAACTCTAACATCCATTAACCCTAAGCATTAACACTACAATCATTAACTCTAAGATCCACAATAAAGATAGCTTACTCTTTCTCTCTCTCCCTTTCTCTCTCATAAAAAATATAAAAACATGCAATCCCAATAACACTCAGATCCAACAATTAGCAAATACAAATAAAACATGAGAGATAGAGAGCAAGGACATTCATAAATCCATTTCACAAGAGAACCAATCTGCTTATTTGAAATGAAGATATGTACATGTGTAGGAAACTTGAGTTCGTCCATTCTTATTGTAGAGAGGAGGACCCTGGCCCTTGAATCCTATTGGACCATTTCTGCCTCCCTAATTATTTAAATTTAAAAAAAGTGAGAACCATCCAAATTGGAGGGAAACCCAACTTTATTCACTAACTTGGCATTCAGGCCCTGTGACATTAAAAGTCCCGCAAAAAAGGCCTAAAGTCCTTCTATTGACTTTCTAATGAATCAAATCTCTATGTGATCATTGGGTTGGACTTACACACGCAGGGTGCCAAATCCCTCTCACTTATTAACTAGGGTTAGGGTTGCCTTGGGATCCGCAAACCCTCCAACAATTCCTCATCATAATCTATGCAACAAATGTTGGGAGGAGACAAGGCAGCCAACTTCACCATGTTGCATGTGCTCTGATGTTTGTACATGCAAGCAAATCGACAGGGATCGAGATTGTTGATTGTTGCACACAGGATAAGCTAAATTTCGAGTCAAGTTTCAGATGTGGAGTCTGACACCCGGACATAGGTCCATCCCAAGGCCCCGTCCACATTAGCAAAATATCGGAGTTTGGAATTGTAATGGTATACACTCATTGTCTACTGTTGGAGATTTATTGATTTTATTACAGAGAGGGATAGTCTATTCCTTATGGAGACATAGATCAGAGGACAACCTACATTCTCAGGGTACAGAAAATTTTTTATATATAGGGCAAAGAAGAGATCCATGAGTGGCACAAGTTCAGGTGGGGTCGCATGTTTATCTAGGGAGTCACTACATCCAGTCATGGAGTTCATCAGGCACGATGAACATGCACAATATATCTGGGTTCGCATTTCACGACAGGGATCTTTATATTGCAGCCTGCTACTTCCCTCCAGAGTCCTCTTCCTTCGTGGAAGGCATCAATTCTCCCTATGCTAATCTTTCTACAGACATTGTCAGATTTACCAATCGAGGGTATAGTCTTCTCACTGGTGACTTCAAGTCTCTGATTGATCTAGGTTCATAAGTTGTTGATGGAACATTTTAGAATTTTTGTGGAACAATATGTCAATACCATTATACACTCCATTATTCATTACTTCAGTGCAATGGAATCACATCTAACTATGTACCACACCTGAGAGGCAAGGGATTGGAACACCCAATACCATCAATAAAAGTGAGGAGCTGAAAGTGATTTGTGACAAGTAAAACTTGTAGTTTTTTTCTCTTGGAACCACCCGTGTGAGAGAGATCGATGAAATACTACCAAACTTAACTAATAATTAGAATAACTCAGCTTAGTAACAGCCTGTGTGCTCTAAAGAAGTAATGATCTAGGTGAAGATGGAAAAAAGGAAATCTAGAGGAATTATAGCTGAAACCAAACTTCAATTAGAAACATATATACATGCTCGTAAGTGCATGAAGAATAAGCATAGTGCTTAGCTTCTATGGACTAGAAAGCCCCACAAGTATTGCCAATAGCTACTTCAGTTTCCTTTGTGCAAAAGGCAAAGTGTGAATGAAAGATACTCGTTTTAAACTCAAAGGGAAAAAAAAATTCTTAGTCCAGTAAAAAGATGAGTAACTTAACATCAAACATCCAGAAAATGAATAGGGTATCAGCATGTACCTTGATTCAAGATTTATGAGGATGAGATGAAAAATGTATAGAGAAAACTTATACGGACGGCCTAAAAAGGTGAGTAATTCAAAATCAAATATCCAGAAAGCTAAATAGAGTATCAGCATGAACCTTGATTCAAGATTTATGAGGCTGAGATGAAAAATGTATAGAGAAACCTTATACAGACTACGCTTTTCAACAAACCTTCCAATCTTTAGCAAGGCCTCTTGCAGTTTTTCCGTATGCAATAGAAAAGTTCAGCATTTTAGCTTTCCTTCTCTCGGAAGCAAAGACATCCTGCAGAAAAGACCATTAAGGTAAATGCCAAGTCTGAACGGCTAAGAAACATCATGGAAGTTTACACCTAAAAATTGATAATTGGATGGCTGCATCTAAAGTCCTACACTATATTCTTTCCAATAACTTTTGTACATGCCTCAGGAGCACTAAACTATCTGAGCAATGACGTCCAATGCACATTCAATAGCATCCTTCCACAAAATTGAACAAATCACAATGAAGGATATCTCTCTTCTACCAAAAATGAAGGATATCTCTCTTCTACTGAGAATGAAAACACTTGAAGGTGAAAATAACACATGTGAAATGTTTGAAGAAAGCACAAAAACACAGTGCATATATAGGAGGTAACAATAACTGCGGAGCGGCCTACATGCTCTAGTGTCTGCAATCAACTGGCGTATTGAAGGATTTTCAACCTATTAGCATAGTATCATATCAAAACATTTTTTTTGCTGATTCCTGAAGAAGGAACTCCTCTCTGAGCTCCTTCGTGTGCACGTGTGATATCCTTCTACATGGCCTGCCTAATACAAGCTAACCATCCAACAAACATGCTGCAAACTGAAAAATTGGCGTAGCTCCCCGGCAACGGCTCTTTTATGATTAGCTTTGATTGCAGTTATATTTCTGCTATTCTGTAAATAGCATGTTAACATATTACCCAAAAGCAAACGAGTTGATTGAGAGAGCTAATGGAATCTTATGTAAGATTTTGAACAAGATCACATGCGACGGATTGAAATTTAACGTTTTGGGAGGTGAAACCCTTAGGGTTAATTGCATCTTTGTAGAAAGTTTTATAAGTCAAAGGTGGCCTTGTGTGGAATTTTCAGTAATAAAAAATTCTAGAGAATTGCATGGTTTTTGCTTAGTTCAGAGACTCTGCATGGGATTTTTTCTTTTATCCAACCTTTGATTATTTTGCGTGCGAAGGGAGCTTGAGATGAAACCAACAAAGTTTTATAAGGAGAATAGAGAAGATACAATACAAAGGAAATGGCCCCTTTTATTAAATTTTAATGGTAAGCCTCCTTCATTTTGATTGGCTACTTTATTGAGACAAGGATTATAATCCAAGCCTTTCAACTTAAGAAAAACTAAATCTAATGCTTCTAATATTTGCGTGAAGGATTTGTAGTCTCATATTGTGTTCTTAGCACATCCCATACGTGTCTTGGGGTAATAGCATCACTTATATGCACAATCACATGGTCCTTCATTGGCTGTGTGAGGGTTCTTTAGCTGTTTTTGCAGATAAAAACCCTGATATCTCTTTGATCTCTGGGAAGTAACTCTCGCAAGGCTCACAGTAGCTGGATCTGGGTCAGATCTCACTATAGAATTCTCTACGAGAGTTAACTCTTGCAAGAAGTGAAAATTTCACTGTCTGCGAGGGTTCAAAACCACTTTTTTGGCTTGATCTTCACCAAATCTCAAAACTAACTCTCGCAGGCTTCATCACTGATGTAAATTGACATTTTGAATCGATTGATAGGGTCTGCGAGAGTTCTTACTGGAAGGATTTGCTATATCTTCACTTTTTAGTGATTTTTTAGCACTTAAACCCAATTTTTTGCTCACTGGAATCAAACTAACTCTCGCAAGCTCTTATGTGTCCTGGTCTCACTGAGATGGAATTTCAAAATACTCTACGAGAGTTCTTGACCAGAGGAACTGAAAATTTTGCTGTCAACGAGGGTTCACTAGTACTTTCCCGTCTTTTTTTCACTGGGAACTCTCGCACAAGCACTTAGACATCAAACTAACTCTCGCAAGCTTCTCTGTGTCCTGGTCTCACTGAGATGGAACTTCAGAGGGCTCTGTGAGGGTTCTTATGAAAATTTGATTTTTTTTAAATTTTTTCAAGGGTTTTTTGAATTTTTTTTTTGATTTTTCTCTAATTTTTACAATCTGCTTGGAATTAACTCTCGCAGGCTTCTATGCAGGTCTGGGACATTACCCTGGAGCTGTTGCCAGTCATGCAAGAGTTAATCCACACTGGTTCTGGAAATATAAAAATCTGATGAGATTTTAGGCTCTTTTTCCCTCCACAATTGCAGATTGGTGTGTTTTTTGGGTTTTTTGACTGGTCGGTTTGGGTTTCAAGCCCTTAGAGGCTGTTTAGGGCCTCCTCTACCCTCTCACACCTCCTCCGCAAGCTGTGAACAGTCCTAACACAAAAAAATACAGAAAACTAATTCTAAACCCCCAAAAATCTACATAAAACTACTCTAAAAAGCAAGAAAATAGGTAAATTGCAGCTAAACTAGTTAGTGGAAACCTATCCCCGACAACGGCGCAACTGTAGGGTCGAAGATCTTGCGTAGTATAGCCCTCCCGCCTGTCAAAAAGGGGTAGATCACTGGATAGGTTCCTAACTATGCATAGATGCTAATTCTAGTTAGTTTCCTACTTCCTCCCTAACTCTATTCACCAGTAACACTACTCTCCCTTAACTCTACTCCTCTACACTAACATTCATCATGATTTGGGTGAAGGAAATGGATAGAAAAGGGAGAGGAAGAGAGAAGAGAAGATAGAAAGAGAGAGAGATGAGATGGAGGTTAGCTCAAATGCTCAATGTCATTGCTTATGGAAAAACCTTAACTAGCATAACCAAAATGCATGGGAAATGAAAATAACAAGCAATCACAACAATAGCATAAGCAAGATTGATTAGCAAATGAGGATGCTTGAGCTCTCAAAATGGTAGAGTCTCCTCCTCTCTATTAAGCATGAAAATAGTGTACAAATGGTGCCTTTTTATAAAATGGGGAAGGCCCTTGCCCCTCAATCCTATTGGCTAGTATTCACATTGATCCTATCCATTCATCTTGGACCCAACTTGATCCAAGGGTCCACAAAAAGTACATTGGAAATCACAAGATTCATGTGAGTCCAAAATTGGACCCAACTCTAAAAAGTAAACTCTAAGTTTAGAATTGACTTTGGGCCTCAAGTTTAATTTTTAATTACAAAGGGCCCAAGTCTAATATTTTATTTACAACTTCACTTGCGTGCTCATTGGGCCATGGGCTTATACACGCAGGATGCCATGCGCTCGCAACACATTTTATTGGATGATTTTATTTATTTACGCTTTGTTGGGAATCACCCCAACAACATGACGTGGGCAGTGGGCACTGGTTGCAATGCTGGGATACAGATATGCACTCCCTCTGATCCATTCTTTACATGGTCTCTCGGCAAATGTGTGCTACTGTGATCTCTCGATCCTCTTTCTTCAGAGCTAAGTGCATGGATGTGCTTGCATTTCACAATTGTAGTGGTGCTTCACATTATGCATTAGATAAGCCAAGTGCTTGAAAAGACATATAGAAGTATCATTTATGAATTAAATCAAGTGGTGGATCGCTGTCCACCCAACATTAGATCCATTAAGCCTTGTTCTAAGCAAACTTTTTGTGAGGGGAAAGATGAATTTGAAAGTTTTCTACCATCCATTGCAGTAGAATGTAGACTGGAAATTCTTCATTTAAAAGGCATATTAGAACCTACAGTCCATCGATGGATAGGAGGTATGTCAATCAGACAATAATCAAGAAGAAAGTTCATTTTTGAGCCAACTGTCCCCATCGCTTGACAGCGGCCACTTCCATTTGGTTTGAAACACATATTTATCAAGCATATATGTAATCAGAAAAAAGATAATTGTCTTTTGTTTTGCATCGCTGCCTAATAGGCTAAAGCCATTGAACAAAAGTTGATAAGGACATTTAGTATTCCATCACTGCATATGAAGTAGAAATCACTACTTTAGAAAGTGAAGGAAGTGATGAAGGGTCCATCCTGACCATGAGACAATTGGATCCGTTTTTTTTTTAACAAAAACATGATGGATTGTCCAAGAAAAAATGATAGCCTTGCAATGAGTCCGCCTGTGTGCAAGACGAGCTCTGTGATCAGGATCAATAGAGATCCAAATGTCCGCTAGTAAAGCAAGACGATTACTCGTGAGAGAACCATGTTCCTCCCACGCCAACGCACTGTGTGGATTTGCATGCAGTGCTTGAAGAAAGCAGAGGAAGTTCAATATAGATAGTTTCTCTTGTTGTGTCTGATCTTGTATGCAAATGCTTCTGTTGTTAATCGTGTGTCTGAGTTTTTCTTGTTCATTTTTTTGAATTCCGCACCTTGGTTGAAACTATGTTGAATGTAGTATTAATTTTATAAACGTAGACCAGCAGAGCCTGACTACATTCTGGAGAATTGTAGGAGTGATTCAGCTGGCAGTGTCTAGCGATCGCATCTGAACTCCATCCGAGTCACAAGAAGATTGTGGTTCCTTCGCGAAAGCTTCGCGACTGAAAAATCCAAATCGCGATTCTTGATCCTCATCACTGGTATCAGAGCAGGTCATCTTGTCATATTCTAACATAGCCAAGAAGCTAGCAGATCCAGGAGGCCAAGCATTCAAACAAACAACCATCAACAAGGGAACAGACTGCAAGAAGCAATGGCTTTAATCAACAGCATGCAGAGCAAGATCTGCACAATACTTGATTTCTCAGGATTCACTTTCTAGCCTGGAAAGTTAAGACATATTTGATACTCAAGGGTGAAGGACTATTCCCCTGGGTAGATGGCACACAAGAAATGCCTACGACAACAGGCAAGGAGCTACGTGAATGGAGGGAGAAAAATGACAAGGCAGTAGCCTTGCTATCATCTTCCATCAAAGATAGTCTCACACTTGACCTGGCTACACTCTCCAAAGCTAAGGAGATGTGGGATGCATTACTCACCAGATTTCAGACAAAATCAAGAAGTCAAATCATGATGCTGGAAGATCAGCTGACGAATTTGCAGTGGGATGGAAAAGACCTCACTTCTTTTGTAAGAAAGATGAAGGACGTGTTTCTATCACTACATAACTCTGGAGCAGAGAATGTTGTGTCAGTTGAGAAGCAACTGACGTACTTGTTGAGAGCCTTACCCAGATCATTCCAGACGACAAAAATCCTGCTCGCGAAAGATCCCACCATGAACCTCAAAAAGGCGATTGTCGAGATTCGAGAGAAAGTCGAGGCCAGAGAACATCTTGATTATAGTTTTAGCTATATAAATGTTGTTTGATCAGTTAAAACCTTTCTCTAAGTTTTCGATTTTCACTCCCTGTAGCTCTTGGTGTGTCAACACTACTAGTTCTTTGCACTATCACTACCACATGAGAATCTACTTCAGATTCTAGACGATCTTGGATCCCTCGCGTCGTTCCGATATCCGGTCATTCACCAATATTGCCATCATGTGAGGACTGCCTGATAGTCTTCTAACTCCCTGCCATCCCGCATCGTAGTGATACTTGGCCCTATTGTTCATACTTTCGAGATGGCCGTCTCATCTTCTAATACTTTTGATTCTGCACTGCACGCCTTCCTTGTTGAATCCGGTGTTGGTAACTACATAGGTCACTATAAGACGTATTTCAATATGTCTTTTGATATTGAGAGGTTTAGATCAGAACATAAATCCTATTTTCCAACTTTGTATAGAGAGTATTATGATAGTCTGAATCAGTCTATGTTGATAATGGATAATCTATGATTCATCCATTTCCATGACCTAGTACCTGCCCAACCATCTTCAAAGCAAGCCCACAACTGACGATTCACGAAAATAGTGAGTGATTTTAAATGTGTGGTCCATTGTGACCAGCACAATCGATCATGTCACCTTTTGCAGGAGGGCATGGGCTTTGTGTTTTACCTTTCTGCTCTTGTTCCTGAAGAGGCAGGAACTTCAGGGCTAAGCATTGAGGGTGTCTCATCAGCAACTGATTATGTGATATCAGAGTCAGCTATTGTTGATGATGTCTTGGGTGCTGACGAGGAGGCAAGATTGGCAGCAATGTACGACCCAGCTGAGTCTCGTGCATTGTCCATTTCTTCCTTATCTGACGTGAATCCATATGACAAAACCAAGACTGTCCTTGGTTTGCTAGTGTATTACATGAATAGTGTCGCATACCTCTCTCTGAATGATGTTGGAGATGTTCTTGGCCTGAGGGAGGACGAAATATTATCAATTTTGTCTAATTTCATCAACAAATTTGAGGATTTTATAGATCTCGAGGGTGATGATGATCTATGTGCTTCTATTGATTACAAAGCCGGAGATGAGTGGCTGGACGGGACTGAAGCCCTGCAATCAATCATGTCTGAAAGCAGGGCATACCAGACAAATTTGCCCAGTGGGGAAGAATTTCTAAGAATCCGGAGCAGATATGTGTCACAGTCTTCAGAAACTAATCCATCCATTGCTTCGACAACCATTGTTGCTGGTGATGATCTACATACTGCTGCATTTATTCAAGCTGATGAGCATGATCTGGTAGGTAAATCTGGTTTTATCTGAATGAGATTTCTATTCAAATATAGTTATTTTGTTTTTCAAGATTGTAACCTTTGCTCGTATTTTACAGGCTACTGTGGAGGTGGATGCCTTTGCAACAACGCATGGATATTTGAGGGAAGGTCAGGGATCACGACAAAGGGATTCATCCCTGTCCCATTATTTGAAGTGCTTTCTATAATAAAGAGATTTGCATTCATCATAGCAAATTTTCTTTAGATGCTGTGACGATAATAATGGCAATTAAAGTGTTATCCTATTTTTCGAATGAGCATAAATACCCTCCGAATACATATAAAATTATTTTTGCGAAGAGAGACATTGTCATAAAAGTATTTGGCTATGTAGTTGAGGAAGTTCCTAAAAGGTCTTCCTCCTTATCTGTTTTCTGTGGATACATTGACTTGAGCAAAAGAAGATCCATATGATAGAAAAAAAATTATTCATGACCACACAGCAATGCTGATCATTAAAGACAAAGAGAAACAATGATTTTGCCTTGTATTGTACTTGAAATGATGCGATATAATACATATATTTTTTTCGTCCGATATCATGAAAATTACTATGAGTTAATTCTTGCATCAATATTATTTTCTTCTATAAATTTGCACTCTTTCTGAATTTCTATTAATTTGTTGATCTAGTTTTTGAATATGCCTGTAGAACCATTGAAATAGCTGGATGATGTAAATATTTTTTTTGAGATGTTCCACCGTGTTGTGTATTTCGATGAAATGCTGCTCTAGCTTGCCAATGCGATTTCTCCATTCCTTGTGATGACCAAATACTTAGACTATCGTAAGCTTTTGCAAAAAATGATGCATGATGTCGTAAAATGTGTTGCAATACCAGAGATACAAATATTGTCATATTAATCATTTTAAATTTAGCATATGTGCAATGAGATTATAATTCAAAGAGTTTGTTACATTGAAAAGAGATTTACCATGTAATGCGTACTATGACCTTCACTCCAGGTGTCTTTAATTGCATCCACAAACTCAATTGTTTTTTTTCTCAATTAGTAGGACATCAGTATTAGACAGTTTATCTCTTCTGAGCAATTTGACCATGTTGTCAAGCTTTGTCCAGACTTCAACTTTTTTAATCCTCGTTGTTCCTTTTTCTTCAAAATCCTTTGTGGCATTGAGTACATCTATCCAAATTGAGTACTGGATTTTAGTCGGTTTTCCAAAATGATTTGATAAGAAACGACGAGCTTTGGATCCTCCTATGCTTGGTTTGCATGGGATGTTTCCCGTTTTTCCTGAAAGCTTCTCGTCCTTTTGTATTTTAACTTGTCCTTTATGAAGTCCCGCTTTTGATAAAACTTCCTGCAGTCGAGCTATTGCTTTTTTGGCTAATGACTCTGGCTTAGTATTCCAAGAAACCAAATATGAAGGTATATCAATATTTCGATAATTCTAACCTCTCCACGTAGTGTACAAATGTGAACATTTGTAAGCGGAATCGGTAATACTAGTTTCCAAGGCGGATTTACTATATCCCTTGAAACTCTCGTGCTCTTTGACATGTCTTGTGTAGTTTTCATGCAATAGAGGCATGGATGTTTTGAATTTGCTCCACGTGAGATGTTGAACATGCACTTCAACGACTTCAAGTCTCCAACCAGATCCTATTCCACCTTAAAATCACCTATTCTAGGAACATCGAGTGGTGTGTCGCTCATATGATTCTTAATTATCTCTGGATATTCTGTTTTACTAAAAATCCAAAATAGAATGTCATGACCTTCTTTTAAAACCTGTTTGAAACACAAAATCATGAACTACTATAAGAGAATTGAACTTAGACATATAATAACAAAACAATATTAGCTTAAAACAAAAAATTATAAATTCTCAAAATGAATTAGTTGCTAGTACTCAATAGAATAGATTTAAACCTGGAAAGCTGCTAACCACCAAATATTATTTGCGGACTGCACACTGAAATTAAGACTCTCTGAGTTTATCATATTGCTTAATGCTCCATTCATAAGCGTAACACTAGCCCTTGCTAGCTTTTGTCCCTTTATTACTTCTGATTCATCTAACTTGAGAACTAATATCAATTTTTCAACACTTTCATTTGTGATTCCATAAAACTTTACAATAAATCTCAGTACATGATTCAGATCAATAAACATATTGTTGGTGGAATCATATGACAAAGTGCCAAGTTTTGAGTTATTAATTTCATTGATATGGTAAGGAATACCAATGGTGTTTTGCAAAGCCCTGTTTAACACATCCCTCTCTAATCTGATTTGAAAGGGCCATGGAATAGGAAATTTTTTTATATGTACTTGTCCAAATGCCACTTTGATAATTTTAAACATTGTGCCATAAGCATCCCTGCTAATACCAGAATAATCAGATGCTCCTTGTATCAATTTTCAGTCAATAATCATGCCGACTTCGCCCATAAGGGCCTCTGCAATCTTGGACTTAATTTGAGAATATCGTTGATTTCCCAGTAGACTCGTCATTGACTTGGCTGTAAGTACTACACTCAAAGACTTTCCATTAATCATGTCCTTGTATTCCAGATTTTAATTGGTGACTAAAGCTGATCTGCAAAATAAAAATAAGATTTAGAAAAAAAACAATTCACAATCATTGATGTGTTGGATGGAACAAAACACATATATAGTTTAAAACAAAATCTTACTTGAAAGCATATATTCTTTTTTTTTCATTGACCCCCACTTGATGAAAGATCATCAATACCTTTTAAAATAACTCTTTTGCGCTTATTGTTCATTCTTCCGTAATGTGTTTACTTCTGCACTTATTTGACAATATGAGGTACACAATCTTTGTACAATTAGTTTCATATTGTCATTTTCTTGGTTAAGGTTCAATATAATATTTTGCAAATGAGAATTATCTATCTTCAAGATTTCATTCTCTTATTTTGTTTGCAACAAAAGAGTTTCTTTTTCTTTGTAGTCAGTAAACAAAGCATTCAACATATTTTCTGAATAATGATTTTTTTTCATTGAATCACTAATGCCATAAATTTTCAATCTTTCACAATAACCCAATAAACCATTGTGTCCTTCACACAAAAACAGTATGAGTTGTGTGACTGATTTAAAATTTGGATATTACATCGAGCTTGGATCTATTGGATATAAACTTCCATCAACCCATAGATCACAATGTTTCCTGTTCTCCGTTCTATGATTCACGATTTGGTGAGCTAGTAAGGTGGATCGTTTTAGATTTTTTTTTTGACAGTGGGCATATTCTTTAGGAAGATCAATATGGAGATGATACTTAGACATCTTAATAATTGATAGATTAATCTAGTGGAAAGCCAAATTGTTATATATCTTGCAAGCTATTAAAACTATTAATCGAAAAAAAATTTCAACTGCAAAAGATTGAAATGACCTTGGTGCTCTTTTTGATCCAACATACCCCATGTTTCTTGCTTTATATGCAAAATCAAAGCTTCGCAGTTATGAGCATAATACTTTTTCAATAGACGTGTGTTGAAATTGCAAATTTTTGAATTGCAAAAATTTGAAATAACCTTGCCGCTCCTTTTGATCTAACACACTCCATATTTTCTGAATTGCAAAAATTTAGATTCATGTTGGCGCTCATTGTGATCCAAAATATTCAAAGTTTCTTGTCATGATATTCAGACTGATAAGACGGTTTTCATTTGATGTGAAAGCTATCAGTAGATGGAAAGAAACTGTGATGTGCAACATGCTTTGCATTTACACGAGAAGTCATGTTAGTTAATGGTAAAAAATAAAACCTTGAAGTATGGACCCCACGCGTTGCGGCTATCCAACATCCAGTTAACTACACATGTTACTAGTGAGGTCAAGTCATCGGAGTTGTGTGGGCAGACCAAAAACTCGGTCGGAGTTTTAAAATCCGACGGTTTTCTCTCTCTTATGTGGCATTTCTTAGATAGCCCTTTTGGGCCTTGGAACTCCTCTAATGATAGCACTGGTTTATCAAATTCATTAAGTTGAATTTATATTAAATATCTATAAAACCATGACTTGACCCTATTTGTTATTGGATTGTGACGTGAAACGAAAATGACATTTGGTTCACATTTGTACTGTAAAGTGTCTTATTCCTAGGAGTTGGAACTCTCAGATGGTAGGAATTCGGGAATGATAGTACCAACCTGATGGGTTGTTTTATCTGACGGAAGAGGTCATGAGGCTGCAAAAGAATGAGGTTGGCCTCCAAGATTATATCAAGGCCCTCAGATAAATCCGTGATGGACGCGACAACTAGATTCCAAGAAGCCCAACAGGCTGCACAACAACAGCTATCCCCGCTCTAGGCCCAACTATTAGTGGCTGAAAGAGAGAACCAACCCCTCGGAGTGGAGGTACAAGCCCTCCATCAGGAGAAAATGGAGTGGCTCTCCCAGCTAGTGTTGACCAACAGACCGCTCACCCAACATGAGGCATATTTTCTGACCCACCAGGTACAGTCTTTCAGACAAACATTGGCGGGATACCAAGGGGAGTTTGATCAATATCGCCTTCAGGCTCATCATGAGTTATCTCAAGCCAGTGCCGCCTTCAGAGATTGGTAGCAGCGCACAACTCAAAAACCACCACTAGCCCCAGTGGTGATTCCACCACCACCACAACTTGAAGTTGCACCAATAGAAGGTGGCAAGATCAATGAACGTATGTGGTGAGGCCAACATTCTACCAAGGCCAAGGAGCATACGAAGGGCAAGGGCCTGAGCAGAACACACCAACATCGATGGAGGAGCATCATGTCTAATCTTTCTAGGGCTCTAGCTCTGTATCAACCAGCTGGACATTCTGAAGACCTTAAAGCGTGAAGGAATAAATTACCGACTACCTCATGCAGTATCCCACGAGTCCTCACGCGGTGGGTGGCAGAATTTAATAGCAAAACCATGGAAAACAGCAAAAACATGACAAAATTTAATAGCAACATTCAATAAAAGCATTAGACTAGAAAGCAAGAGCACATGAGGATGCTTGGATACTCAAAGTGGTAGAGTTTCCTCCTCTCAATTAGCATGTCAAATGGAGTACAAGAGGTGCTTTTTTCTTCTCAGGGAGGCCCTTGCCCCTTTGCTTCCATTGGCTACTTCATTGAGGGAAGGATTGAAATCCTAGCCCTTCTAAAGAAACACAACTAGATCTACGGTGCACAAAGAAGCACACTCCACCTACCACCACTTTGACTTTGACTACATCTTAGAACTAAAATCAAACTTAATCAACTTAGACTTTGGGCCTTTAATTTTAGTTTATTTACATGGCCCAATTCTATTTTATTTCATAATACATATTTAACATGTGCTCATTGGGCTACGAGCTTACGCACACAGGATGCCATAGCCCTCACACCTAGTTTATTTATGTACAATGAATACCATCAACACCCGGAGGAGCTGCTCATCTTGGAACCTCAGCTTAGATATGCAAGTATTCACGTGGCCTCTAAAAGATAAACCAATTCACAACTACTGGTTACTTCTTTATAAAAACTTGAGGTGACATTGGAAATGACCTATTTATAAGGACAGTTGTTAGCTCATCACTCAATCCAACGCACATGAGATTGTGACTAGAGCTAGACTTCCCTTATGGTTTGGTGGAATCAAGATAGGAATTTATGAATATCTCATTATTTAAATCCAGCTTGGAATTTGTAATTAGCAACACCTTTTAAGGTTCTACTTTAAGCCCAAGGGAACTCCTAAATCCTAGACTCCAGAAAAACTAAGACTTAGGACTTTGCACAATAAAAAGATTATGAAAAAAACTATATTTAGGAAAAAGTATTGTGATAGTAACAATATGACCAACGAGCTTTAGAATCTCTCTCTTCGAAATATATCTTTACAAATTTGCAGTTGTGTCTCTTTCCAATCATGACCACATAAATATATGAATGGGACCAAGTTTTGGTTGTCACTCTTGAGATTTTGCAATTTTTTTTCAAGCTCTCTCTGTTTTGGGTTCTCTAACTACTTGGCAAAGAGTTGGGAGAAAGAATTGATGATGAGATGAGCCGCTTGGTAGAGCTCCACAGACTTATTATAAAAAGTTTGTTACAAAGTTTCTTAGTAAGAAATCACTGAACTTTATATGCACTTTATAATGATAATTGTAGCTATATGTTATCTATGCGTCCAACAACAAAAAAAAGTATGTGTGCATATGTATAAATAATGAGGTGTATTTTTGCATTTGTCTTAAGTGTCAAGCAAATCATACAATGTACTAAAATGGTACTTTGTAGTTCAAAATGTTAACTGAAGTTGTAGTGAACGTTTAAGACTTTGAGGTGCATGCATATAGACATGTGGTGTATGTTATGCCAAAACACAAAACATTCCAAATGTACTATGGATTGTAATTTTGTAGCTAAAGGTTGTAATGCAACATTTGAAAAAGAAAAAAATTGTAAAGCTTAATGTCCAAAATGTGCTTAGTGGTGATGATTTCGAGAGCTTAGTTGTTAAGTATTTGGATTAGGCGCGAATGATCATTGCTTCTGACCTTCATATCAAGATGAAGTCAACATAATTGTTACTAAAATTATAAAAATTATGAACCATATAACGTCCATTGTCCCATTCTCGTTGTGGATTCCAAGATGTCCAAAATATACATTCGAGAGGTGCTAGCACATCCAAGAACTCACAATGAAAATCTGAATACTATGAACCCTTCACACTTGAAAACTTAGCCCAAGTTAAAATGCAATGTGAGCAAAGCACATGATGGATCCTGGAGGAGCTGCTCATCTTGGAACCTCATCCTAGATGTGCAAGTATTCATGTGGTCTCTAAAAGTTAAACCAATTCACAACTACTGGAAATGATCTACATATAAGCAAACTTGTCTCAATTAGAAATGACCTATTTATTAGGATGATTGTTAGCTCCTCACTCAATCCAACTCACATGAGATTGTGATTAGAGCTAGACCTCCCTTATGGTTTGGTGGAATCAAGACAAGCATTCACGAATATCTCATTATTTAAATCAAGCTTGGAATTTGTCAATAGCAACACCTTTTAAGATTCTAGTTTAAGCCCAAGGGAACTCCTAAATCCTAGACTTAGGACTTTGCACAATAAAAAGATTATGAAAATTACTATATTTGAAAAAAATATTGTGATAGTACCAACATGACCAACGAGCTTTAGAATCTCTCTCTTGGCAATATGTCTTTACAAATTCTCACTTGTGTCTCTTTCCAATCATGACCATATAAATATATGAATGGGACCAAGTGGTTGTCACTCTTCAGACTTTGCAATTTTTTTTCAAGCTCTCTCTGTTTTGGGTTCTCTAACTATTGGCAAAGAGTTGGGAGAAAGTATTGATGATGAGATGAGCCGCTTGGTAGAGCTCCACAGACTTAATCTCATACCGATTCATTGTCACAAGTGATTGTTGATTATAAAAAGTTTGTTACAAACTTTCTTAGTAAGAAATCGTTGAACTTTACATGCACTTTATGGTGATAATTGTAGCTATATGTTATCTATGAAAACAAAGTATGTGTGCATATGTATAAATAATGAGGTGTATTTTTGCATTTGTCTAAAGCTTCAAGCACATCATACAATGAACTAAAATGGTACTTTGTAGTTCAAAAATGTTAACCCAAGTTTTAGTGAACGTTTTAGACTTTGAGGTGCATGCATATAGACATGTGGTGTATGTTATGTCAAAACACAAAACATTCCAAATGTACTATTGATTGTATTTTGTAGCTAAAGATTGTAATGCAATATTTGAAAAAGGAAAAAATTGTAAAGCTTAATGTCAAAAATGTGCTTAGTGGAGATGATTTGGAGAACTTAGATTTTAAGTATTTGGATTAGACGAGAATGATCATTGCTTATGACCTTCACAGCAAGATGAAGTCAACATAATTGTTACTAAAATCATAAAATTACAAATCATTGAAAGTGCATTTTAAGCAATGTGCATATTTCACCAAATGATGTACCAAAGGCATGGTACATGGAGAGAACTTATGGAAGTTATTTGGAAGGCATTTTTGGTGGCTAATGATGTAGAATTATCAAAGATTTATCAATTGTAAAATGGGGAGTAAGATAAATACCTATGTCAAGAAATTTTTGGATCTATTGACTAAGATTCCATCATTCGACATGAAGTTAGTCTCATGGCAATTCATCCTAGGATTTTTTGGTTGACTACTAGAATGAATGTCCAAGAAACTTGCATTAAAATCTTGACGGAGTGATCCATATCATAAAGGCCCATGATTCTATGATAGTAGCATCAAGGAAGCAGTAGGAGTAGGAAAAAAACAATTTCAAGAGCAAAATCAGCCCTGGTACTTTGATGAATTGGATAGAGCAACTTATGAATTCTTATGAATTCAGCAAAGCAAATTGTCCCAGAAGAAGCCTCATAAATATAATGTTTGCTACATTTTCAATAAACATGGACATCTTATAAAAACTTTTCATGAGTGAAAGAAATCAAGAACTTAAATGATTGAAATGTCGGGTGATAAAGGTTTGAAACTTCAAACTAATTTGGTTGATTGTGAGTGTGAATGTTCATTCAATACTATTTCTTTCATGCCAAATGCCAACTATTTCATTAAAAAGACACAATGTATGGTGAGGAAGTTAGTACTTTACTAAACAATGGATTGACTCATAACTTTAAAAATCCTCATATTTTGTAGATTCTGAAACTCGACCTGAACACTGAAACCAAAACTATATATATAAGATTTATATAGCTTTGGGTGTTGAATTGGAGGCTTGGGATGTAAAGAGCCAAATTTTCTAGTTGTTATTTAAGGACATATGGAACTAATAGTTGATTTTTATGTTTTAGATTGAGCATGGACGAATCTTATCTTAGATTACGAATGGTTATTTAAGAAATCCAAATATTTGGAGATTAATTTTTGAAAGACGTGTACTTTTTTTTTTCAGAGAAGGGGATAAAGTAGTTACAATGTTTGGAGATAAATAAGTTCATTTCTTTGAAGGGCTTTCTTCAATGGAAGTTGATTCTATGTATGAAGCACATTCTTTGTTTGCTTTACCTATTTTGGAATTTTCCAAGAAGGATTCAAATGGTTGTGAACTTTTAAAAGTTATTAACTCTGTTGATTAAGATGTAGAGCAAACCAAGAAATATATATGATCGTTAATGAATTTCAAGATGTTTACGTTAGTTGACCATAAGATAGAGTTAATTCCAAGTAGTCCACCTATCTCCAAACAACCTTATGGTTATTTTAGGAGGAGATAGAGGTTACTAATCAGATAGAAAATTATTTGAGGATGGGACATATTCAATCTAGTAATGCACCATGAAGTGATTTGGTTCTCTTGAAAGGGAAGAAGGATGGAGGCTTTCGGATGTTTGTCAAGATGGGTGATTTGGTAGATTGATTAGGCTAGATTTGGGCGTTACAAAACTTTATTATTGCCTTTTGGGTTAACGAATGCACTAGCAACATTTCAACAAATGATGAATGATTTATTTCATCCATATATCTAAGAAAATTTGTTTTTGTGTTCCTAGATGACATTCTCGTCTACAATAAAACCTTTAAGGAACATACAAAACAAATTCAAACTATCTTAAAGACTCTTCTATAGGAGAAGCTCTATACAAAAGAATCTAAATGTAAATTCTTTAAAGATGAGCTAGTACATTATTCTGAAGATAATTAGATAAGTACAGTTTTCTTTTGTAGATTCATACAAGAATATGCTAAGGTAGCGGCACCTCTCGATAAATTAACAAAGACAAGGGTGAATAAGAAGAAAAAGGGGAATCAACATAGTTCGCTTCTAATTTAGACTAAGAAACTAAATCAATTCGTTGAGAAACTCAAGAGATAAGCAGATTGTTGAAGAAGAAGATTCTTTTTAATTGTCATGACAATCCCTATGCTAGTCATCGTGGTACACACAAAACCCTAGACTTGGTCAAGAGAAAGTTCTATTGGTTGAAACTCAAATTATACGTGGAAGCGCATGTAATAAGGTGTAAACCCTGCCAAATAGCTAAAGCTAAACGTTTTAAAGATTATGGCTTACTACATCCTTTAGATATCCCATATATAAGAAATGAGAAAGTATACCTATGGATTTTGTAGTTGGACTTCCCAGGACCCATTGCTAGAATGAATCTATTTGGGTGGTAGTGGACAAACTAGGCTAAATTAGCTACATTCATTCCTATGAAATCAACTACGAAAACTCTTGATTTAGCCCAGATTTTGTTGATAGGTCAATATACTTTTGCGTCATTCAATGCTTATTCTCTCTTTCCCTTTTCCAATATTTGGCCATAATTCTCTCTAGCATATGGTTTTCAATAACCCTAAAGCTAAATGGAGAATGGTTGATAAAGAAATCAAGAACTATACATCCATGGACGTGACTTTGCAAGACGCGAGTTTTTAATGTAGTCAATTGATAGTTCTTTTGATTTTCTTGGGGATATCCTTGATTATTGGTTTGCAATGACCACCACTACTTCCTTGATTATGGTATGACCAACATCATTGCCATTAAAGACATCTCCACTGAGGATAAGGAAGAGTTGCTAGTTGCAAGTACACATCTAAGTGGAGAGACTAGTTCAATAATGGGGAATAAAAATGAGTTTGTGGACAAGTAAAAATTATGTGGATTTGATTCGGGAGTCGTGTGAAATTTTCAATGACTTTTAGCTTGACATGATGTCATTGACTTTAGGACAATTGCATCTTGAGAGGAGATCCTCACTTACTCTTTTCCATTATATCAAATTTCTTCATATAATGCTATTAGAATGGTGAGAAATGAGTGATTGAGACTAAAGAAGGTGTAGAAGACTACAAGACACGTTATGGAAAAATGCAATTCCTTGTTTTTCATCATGGCCATCCTTTTGTACTCATGTATGACCAATGACCATCCCAAAACATTGTGAAACCCAATGTGGATGGTGGGGACGTTCAGACAGATTTAAACTAAAGTGACCTCATATCAAGTTCTTGATATTTGCAAGTTGGAATGAGAATCATCAATCATCAGGATGGATGAGGCCATCTTTGAAGAATTCATGTATGACATTGTTAGGAATGTAGCTGAGCAAGCCAGTTTCATTCATCCAAAAGGAGAAGGCCTTCATGGTGTGGGTTATCTAATCAATTGATTAGATGTTTGAACTTATTGTGGATGTAATATGATTTGATATATTATAAAGTATAAAAATTGATGTAGTTAATCTTGGTGAATTAGGCATGATGTCTAGGGCAAATTCTTTACATGTATAATGACACTATAATTGCATACCATTTTCATGTACCCTTTATAGATTTGGTGGAGTTACACCACCAATCTTGAATGGTGCTACAACTATTAATGTGGAAACATGAAGTAGAAAACGCACCACCAGTTGTCTCATTAACTTTGTCAAATAGAGCTTGAGGACACTTCTTTGGAAGACAACTTTGAACTGCCAAACGGGTAACCTTTTTGTAATTAAGAGCAATCCAATACCCAAGCAAAATGCACCTCCATCGAGTACGAATTGGGTAGCTTTTCCTAATGATTCCCATTTGCTTTAAAGGTCTCGTGAACCGCATAGAACTTTCAAAGCATGTCACACACATCGCCATGAATGCATGTTATAGGAGGAACTCCTCACCTCTTTCATTACCTTTATAGAATTTTATAAGCTGAAGCTGCTAACTGGAGAGAAAAGAAGCCACTGCCTGCTCGGTGCTGAAGCCAGTTCCCTTATCGTTGTCAACATTGAAGATCATGATGCCTGGAATGTTCAATTGTTGGGCGGCTCCAGTGAAGTCGGATCCCTGCAGTCCTCGGCCACCAGCCTCAACACTAGCCAGCAGCTTGCTAGCATCGAAACTGCCAGCCACATTGTTGTAGCTGCTTACGAAGTCGGATTGAGATGCCAAACCATCAGCGTAGAACTGATAGTTCACGTAATCTATGGAGGAACCAAAGTTGGCAAAGAGGTCTGAATAGATGGAAAGAGTGGCTCCAAAGGGGGCAATGGATGCTGTGGAAATAGTTCCAGCGCTCTTGAGGTTGGAGATGAGACCACCAATGCAGGTGGTGAACGTGGTAGAGGTGGGAAAGTTCTCGTAGTCTACGTCCACGCCGTCCAGTGAGTATTGAGAAACGAGGCTGGAGATGGAGCTGACTGCATTGGTGATCCAAGTGTCGGTGCTGGGGGGATCATACCAGTCGACATTCCTGGTGGTGCCGGCTGAGGTGAACTGGGAGAAGCCTGCGAGGCTGACAAGCAGCTTGACGTTGGGATTGCTCTGCTTGAAGCTCTGTGCAGCCTCGGGAGTTAGACTGGATGCCCAAAAGGGGCTGAAGATACCATTCTGAGTGTTTCCCGAGGCGTCTGCATCGATGGCGAATGAGAGAGGTAAGATGTATTGCAGGGAGGCGGATATAGGGAGATCCGTAAATTGGAGATCCGACGCTCCAGAGGCGCCTATGTAGTCCCACTATCAGGTTACCGTGGGTGGATTGGAGGAGTGCACGAGCCACTGCCCCAGGGAAATGTCTGACCGCCGACGCGGTGTCGATGGCTGTTGAAGAAATAATTATCAGTAGCACAACATAGCAGGAATTTGGGGAAAGCTGAATTCTTTGCCTTTGTGCCATTGCTTCAATTTATGAATCAGCCTCTAGGGACTGTATTTTTTTATGGTATTTCGACTGAAATTCGCGATCCACAGGATGATCACTTGTGAGTACTCTGAGAGCTAGAGATAAGGCATTGGAGTTTGGAAGTTAGGATTCCTGAGCTAGCTAGATAGTTAACTCTCAAGGGAGTGGAGCACTAGTGTTTAATGATGAGTGTGAATGATAGTGCTGCAGGCATCGTAGAGGAAGCAGGATTTTATATCGGCTGAGTACAGAGCATAGAAGACTAACTGGGAGCTGAGTGGAAAGGAGAGCAAGCGCCGTGGAAGCAATGTAGTAGCAGCTTGACCCGGCTCGGTGTGGGGACGCAATCTAGTAGCAGCTTGACTCAGCTCGGTGTGCGGGATGAATGACATTGTCATTAATAATACGTTCCAGAGTTATCACCAGACCAATTTAGAGGAAGGAAGCTAAACTTAGAATGAATTACTAGGGGACTCGGATGAAGCGACTAGATTAGTATATATGGAGTAGACACTTATTTTACATTTACCATTTACACTAACGATACTGATTATAACAACCGGGAAATGCCGACAGAACTTGAGATGATATTGTGTCAAAATTTGGACTAGTTCAACCGCACACTGCTTGCATTCTTCAACTTTTCAAACACCATGATCAGTGATGAATAATTAACAAACTAGAAATATAAAGGGTTGGTTGATCTTGTACGCGTTATCAAGAATAAACAATGGTTGATCTTGATTGTTATACGCGTAGGTTTATGCTGTTGGAGGAGTTGTGCACTTCGTGCTCCTATTAGTTCGTGTTGGGGAACGGTCTACGTGGGGGAAGGCCCTGCCCCGAGGGCCTCAGTAACGAGGAACGTAATGCTGTGTGTGCTCAGGTTTTTTTTTAATTTTGGAATGACCTCCACTACCACAATTCTCAACCACGCAATTGCATGTCACAATTTGGAAAAGCCAATTGGCTACTAATACATTATGCTGGAATGACAAAGCCAACCGGCTACTAATACAACATGCTCGCATGACCACCATGACAGCTGGTTTACTAGCCTATTCTGCATAATGGCCACCCTTGACAGCTAGCATACTAATACATTTTGTACTACATTTAGGGCCCTAAATGATATTTAGCCGAGCCCAGGAGGGCGAGCCTCAATTCCATTTAGGGACACGCAGGGCCCTAAATGTGGCGTTATAGCCATGTTTTGAGGATATACGATTTTAAAACCGTAGTTCTATCGTATACTGTACGGTTTGTGTTGTGGTGCGAGTGTTCTTCGGCTTTGCGCTGTTAGTGGTGTTTGTGGATGATTTTTGCACAGCGTGTGTTGTGGTGCGAGTGCGTTGAAGCATTTGTTTGTGAAGATTGAAATAAATATCTCATGTTTGCTTTCACTTTCTTTCATTTCATTGCTCTCGTTTGCCTTTTGGAAATCTGTTTGGGATCTGGGAATTGCTAACCATTTCTGATTTTGGATCATCAGGACTACCATCAGCTTTTTCTCGAAAATAGTTACTGAAGTAACGACGTTCTGTTTGATCCAAGAGGTGGTTGTTTTGGGATTTGAAAGAAATCTGTTGAAGTATTTCTTTGTGAAAATTCATTTAATCGGTATAGATATGGTGTTGTCTCTCTTCTTCTTTGGCCGAGGAGATCAAAGCCCCTTCGACACATTCTCTGAGCCTTCTGAAAGATTTGCCATGTGGGATAGTGCCTTGTCTCGTAAATTCGCTCAGGACGGTAGTGCCATTGCCAGTACTCGAGTTGACTGGGTTGAAACGCCGGAGGCTCACGTTTTCAAAGCTGATCTACCAGGTAAAAACTTATCAGTTCTATGCTCATAGCTTCCAACATTCAGTTAGCTTACACTCTTTCGAACAGAGTTTGCATCATCGTTAGATGTTGACGATTCATGTATTGGATGTTTCGAATTGAACTCTACATTGTTTAATTGTTCTGAATATATTTGAACTCGTATCAGCATGTATATCTGGTTATGTTGGTGCATGTTTCGCATTTCAGGCTTGAAAAAGGAAGAGATCAAAGTTCAGGTGGAAGACGGACGTACCTTACAGATTAGCGACAAATGCAAGAAAGAGGAGGTGGATAATACAGACAAATGGCATAGGGTGGGGCAGTTTACTGTATTTTTATACTAATGTATTTTTTGAGTATACGTATTTTTTGAGTATATGAAATGGGGACCAGGGGCAGGGCCGAAAGATTATTATGTGAAATTATGTGTCCTGCGGTTTTTGAAGAAACCGCAAACGTTAGAATTACCACTTGGACAGCTACCACTTTACTCTCAATTTATATCAAAATGCAAGGACAGCTGGTGGTAGGTTATTTAAAAAAATTAAGAAATAAGACTAATGATTAAGAATGGAGAAGTCTAACTGCTTATGCACGCTTCAGGTGTTGCAGGTCAAACAGACTGCTTGTGCTACTTGGCATTTGTAGGGTCGAAGATCTTGCGTAGTATAGCCCTCCCGCCTGTCAACAAGGGTACCTAACTATGCATAGATGCTAATTTTAGTTAGTTTCCTACTTCCTCCCTACCTCTATTCACCACTAACACTACTCTCCCTTAACTCTACTCCTCTACACTAACATTCATCATGATTTGGGTGAAGGAAAGGGATAGAAAAGGAGAGGAAGAGAGAAGAGAAGAGAGAAAGAGAGAGAGATGAGATGGAGGTTAGCTCAAATGCTCAATGTCATTGCTTATGGAAAAACCTTAACTAGCATAACCAAAAAGCATGGGAAAAGCAATCACAACAATAACATAAGCAACATTGATTAGCAAATGAGGATGCTTGAGCTCTCAAAATGGTAGAGTCTCCTCCTCTCTATTAAGCATGAAAATAGTGTACAAATGTTGCCTTTTTTTATAAAATGGGAAAGGCCCTTGCCCCTCAATTTTATTGGCTGATATTCACATTGATCATATTTAGTCATCTTGGACCCAACTTGATCGAAGGGTCCAAGAAAAGTACATTGGAAATCACAAGATTCATGTGAGTCCAAAATTGGACCCAACTCTAAAAAGTAAACTCTAAGTTTAGAATTGACTTTGGGCCTCAAGTTTTATTTTAATTACAAAGGGCCCAAGTCTATTATTTTATTTACAACTTCACTTGCGTGCTCATTGGGCCATGGGCTTATACACGCAGGATGCCATGCCCTCGCAACACATCTTATTGGATGATTTTATTTATTTACACTTTGTTGGGAATACCCCCAACAAGACCCACAGCCTGAAGTAGTGCCGATCCCTCGGCACTTTGCCGGTTTAGTATATCGTTTTCTTCGCTCGCCTTTGCTGGATCAAGTAGGTGGTGACATCCTCCATAAAGTTGAGGCGGTCCAGTTTCTTCAAGTCCTTGGGCGTGTGAAGGGACTTGTGGACTCCTCGGAGCCAATCTTGGTCAACCCATGTTTGGAATCTGCGTGTCCATGGATCGTCCAGAAGTGCGGCTCAATAATACACACGAGCGATTGGCAGCTGATCTTCGATTTTGTCTGAAGGTAGCGCCTTATTAACGTCAAAGAATATGGATGGAAGAAAATTGTCCCATTTAGTCTCGATCCCCATTAGATGTTCTAAGTCATGGGCGCAAGTGGCTGCCACATGGATTGTTGGATCAGGACAATTGATATAATGGGTTGTGAACGCGGTGAGAGCCCTTCTGGCATCTACATCCGTAGTCCGCCCATATTCTGACTGTATGATCGGCCAATTAAAATTTTGAAGTGTGATCTTGTCCAGAGGGGTGCCGCATTCCACCTATTTGGATCTTTGTGTACATGGCAGGAAGTGCGCATTCACATGTAATTGTTGTGGACTCATCACGTAGGCCCTGATGGCCGCAGTGTCTCTTTCAAACAACTGCTGTTGCCACTCTGGTTGTGGTTGGAGGGCGGGTAATGCTTGCAGTTCTTTGCCCTTTATGGTCTGAGTTGAAAACGATATCTGTCAGCCGCCTCTTGATGACTCGTGGAGATACTTTGATAGGAATTCGTTGATTTTCTCCTCCACGGACTTGGGTCTTCGGAAGGCCCGGTTGGCAGATATCGTGCGCAAATATCTGGATGATGTGGTTTGGCTTTGGCTGGTATCTACGCCTTGGCCCTAGTCTCGCGTCTCAGCAGCCGTATCTGTTTGCCCTTTATCTTGGCCTTCAGACCTTTGATCTTGGTTAAATTCCCCTGCTGCCTGCTGGCTTTGGTCTTGGTTGGTACTAGCCTGTGCAGCGTCAAAAATCGGTGGCGGTGGAATTACTAAGGGGGTGGACTGGGCCTTCGTGTCCATGAATTTTTGGCATGCCTTGAGGGCTTGCTTGGCCTGGGTGAGCTCGTGAGTTGCGCTTCTTCGATATTTGTTGAACTATGTCTGGTAGTTGTTTAAGGTTTGGCTATAGACCTGCACCTGATGCCGAAGAAGATTAATTTCTAATTGAGAAAGTGGCCTTGGGTCTGGTGTAGGTTGAGCTAACCAGACGAGCTTTTCATCTTGTAGGGCTTTGACCTCCATCCCCAGGCACGTATTCTCTGCTTTCAAAAGGTTTAGTTGTGCCTGGATGGGAGCTAGTTGTTGGGACACTTCAGATTGAAGCTCCCGCACCTTTGTGGAGGCCTCTCTCAGTGCTTTGGAGAGGCTTTGGATATATTTGTTGAGGCCCTCCTCCTTCTGCTGCAGCTTGGCAATCTCGTGTGCCCTTCTTGTTCATGTTGTTGCATTAGAATCAGTTCGTGCTATAGCTTGGTGAGGTCTGCTCATAGCTGTGTGTTACTCATCGCCAGGTGTAGTACCCTGCTTTCCATAATGGCTTTGGCTGCTACCGCATCCAGGACGTATTTTCCCAGAGTCTGGTACGCCGTCGTTAGGTTTGTGGGAGCAACCGGTACACTGGCACTGATAGGAGCTTGTGTTGTATCGGCCCCGACGACTTGTGGAATACCGTCATCATTATCTTCTATCAGGTTCTCATTGGACCTAATGCCATCTGGGGTGGTAGGATCAGTCTGATCTAGTGATGGTACGAAAACTGTTTGAATAAATGTATCATCAGACAACGGTTGGTTGCCCTCGACAACCTTTGGTGGCGAAGAAGGTGGGGTTTGAGAAGCAACTGCGGAAACAGGGATGAAGACGGCGTGTCAGAACGAGAAGATGGGAGGAACATAGGTGAACTGAAGGGTGGTGTGGAGTATGGAAGAAGGCGAAGATGGAGCAGAAAGGGGTTTGGCGTGGGGGTGAAAAATTGATGACTTGCATCCATGCCAGAGTGTCTGGAGACAATTGAGACTAAGAAGGATTGAACTGAATGGAAGCAACAGTAGTGGCAGGAGTGATGGAAGATGCGATGGTGATGGACGGAGTAGTGGATAACGGAACATAGATAAGAATCGTATCATTAGAGGAAACGAGGGTTGACATAGAAACAGATGTTGGATGGAACAGGAAGAGAGGCAGCGACAACAGAGATCGGAGTGGGGGGTTGCACGGAAGAAGTGGCGGTGGTTGATGGGGTGGTTAGTGCGGTAGTGGAGATGCATCTTCGGGTATCAGGTGGAGATGTGGATGTAGAGGTAGTGCCACACATTCGTTTGTTGGCCGTTGTGTTAATAACTGCAGGTTGGGAGGAGGTGGATGCCTGAGATGGTGGATAAAGGTTAGTATGTGACATGAGGGTAGACAAAAGAGATGAGCGTTGGAAACCACACACTTTTGCCTTGAGAAGTGTGCAAGCAAAGTTACACAATAGGGGGCCTGCTGCAATACGCTCATGGTTGTTGGGTTTGATGGAGTTGGCTAGTTCACGAATAAGGAATCTATGCTAGTCGTATGGCACAACGGAAGGGCCAGGGAATTCCAGAAAGGATTCCACTATCTGACTCAATAGCTTAGACTAGATTCTGTCCTTGCAAAATGTTGAAATAACCATAAAGTTATTCAACAGATGCGTAGCCGTCTGAATGACAGGTTTCGTGATAACATCTATCAGGTAACCGTTGTTAGTCTAAATTGGGATTTTCGGTGCAGTTTGGGTGACGAAAGGCTTGATCAGAGTTTTGGCGTGGCGATGGGAGATGGATTGATGATCACCAGACATAATGCCAATGGTGACCATCCAGTCTGCATTAATCCTGACCTTGTACATGGTAGCTTGGTACAAGAAGTGGAAATGAGTCTTTTCCTCGTCCCAGGTGGCGTAAGCGTGAAGGGCGAGGCCCATGTTAATATTAGAATCGAAAAGCACCGGGTAAAAACCCATTGCCTCTAGAAGTGGGCCGGCTGTCTGCAGCCATGGTTGGATCAAAGCGTTAGAGGGTAGAGGCCAAATCTGTGTGGCCTCGAGGATGTCATGCTGGATCACTTGATTGGTGCCAGAGTCTTTAGAGGATGAGGAGGCCATGTTAGCAGTGATGATTAGAGGTCAAAAAGTAGGAAAAATGGTGGAAAATGGAAAAAGGTGTGAAAACGGCAGAAAAATGTGAATAACGAGTGCTGGATGACAAGAAGTGTAGTTCAGAGTGCAGATCGGTGTTCAGTATGATCGGATGATATCTAGTAGGAAGTTTGGTCGCAAACGGACAACTTGGCAATTTCAGTGTAAATTTTGGCAAAGCTTCGCTAGCAAAGGTGACAAATGACTCGAATTCAGCCCTTATATAGTGGAATTTAGAGTGCGTATTAGGTGAGATCCACTTTCCCTTGCTTAGTTCCACCCAAATTTGGACAGACACCTTCTTCACAAAATTCTAAGACCGCAGGGAAGCCTGCGAGAGTTTAGAAGGTGATTTGACTACTATGCAAAGGTTTCGCGAGGGTTCAGGCTATCCGCGAGGGTTCAACTCTCGCAGGAGTGGTGTAACTGTAGAGATCTGGACTCACTAAGATGTTGCATGGTGGCAATGCTTAATGAAGGAACTAAGAACTCTATTGGCATCACAACATCCTGACCATATACCAATTGAAAGGGTGGTTGATCAATGCTTCTCTTATATGCTGTCCTGAATGCCCATAGTGTAGCATGCAACTTATGTTCCCAATCTGATCTGCTAGCTTCAACTGTTTTCGTGAGCACGCTACACAGGATCTTATTGGATGATTCTGCTTGCCCATTACCACAAGGATAATAAGGCGTACTAGTTCTGTGGATCACGAAGAATTCCTCAGACAGGACCTTGATGGTCTCATTGATGAAATGGCTTCCACGATCGCTGACTAGCTCTACCGGGCATCCAAAGCGTACAATGATATTTTTATAAAGGAACTTGGCCATGGTCCTAGCATCCGCTACTCTTACTGCCTTGGCTTCGACCCATTTGGTGAGGTAGTTTGTGGCTACAATTACGTATCGAGCTTGGGAACTTCTTGCCGCATGGTGAATTGGACCAATGTAATCTAATTGGTGCTTGGGCTAAGACCGGGTGCATTAGGTCATAATTCAATCTCGTCGGCCTTCTTGCCCTTTGGCACACATCGCACTTTTTAAAGTATTCCTTTGTATCCTTATGAACTGTTGGCCACCAACATCCTGATTGCAGGATCTTGCGAACTGTAATGTCGGATGCAAAATGGCCCCCACTCATGCCTTCATGTGAAAGCAAAATGATCTGGGTGGCCTCATGAGGAAGAATACACCACCGAAGAATTCCGTCTGGTCCCCTTCGATATAACTGGCCAACAATCACCTGATAAGGTGTAGCCTTCAAGATCAATTTCTACTGTTCCGCCTTTGCTAGTGATTTGTCTGGTTGGCCCCGCATTAGATATTCAACAATGTCGACAACCCATTCTGGTACTGTGTCCACATATAATAAGGCATCATCTGCCAGCTCATTGTCGGGTTGGGTTGCAATCTCCTTCTCCTTGATTCCTGATACATGATCTACAATGTAATGTTGTTTTCCCTTGCGAACTACTATCCGAAAATGAAATTCCAACAATAGAAGTAGCCATCTGGTGATTATCCCGGTGTTGCAAGTTTTATTAACGAGATAGAGCAAGGGTTGATGGTCCGTATAAAAAGCAAAATGTGTGGCCATCAAGTAATGTCAAAATTTCTTAACCGCATAAATCATTGCCAGTGCTTCCCGCTCTATGGTTGAATAATTCATTTCGGTATCACTGAGCTGGCGGCTTGCAAATTGGATTGGAATATCTTTTTTGTGTTCACCTGGTTGGGTTAAAACTACTCCAACTGCATACTTCGATGCGTCCGTATGCACGTGAAACTCAATGGACCAATTGGGTGGGCGTAAGATTGGTGCTGAAATTAATGCATCCTTAAGCTTCTGGAAAGCCTTTAGGGCTTCCTCGTTCCAATGTGGATCCGTTGTGAATTTGTAAATTGGTCGGGATAACTCCGCAAAATCAAGAATGAAGATCCTATAATAGTTAGCATGACCCATGAAGATATAGACTTTGCGGATCGTCTCCGGTGGTGGTAGATCAATAATGATCATGATCTTTGATAGATCTGTGGCGATCTCGTGTCTTGACTCTATATGGCCGAGAATCAAGCCATGTGTTACCCATAATTGACATTTTTTTGGATTCAGGAAGATCTAGTAGTCGGACATTTTTGTAACACCTTCTGCAAGTTGGATAAGTGTTCTGAGTCTGGTCCATGCAAGCATAGATCGTCCAAGAAAATTTCCAGAAATTTTTGCAGATAATCTTTGAATGCCGCCTGCATGACTCGCTGGAAGGTGCTTGGGGCATTGCAAAGTCCGAATGGCATCACTTTATAGGCATAGGTTCCCCATTCCGTGGCAAATTTTGTCTTGTGCTGGTCTTGGGGGGGCTATCTTCACTTGGTTGTAGCCGCTGAAGCCGTCTAGAAAACTGTAGGCCTCGGCGCCGACCACTCTGTCGAGGACACTTTTCATAAATGGTAAAGAAAAATGATCTTTTTTGGTGATTGCATTTAGTGCCTTCAGATTCACACAAATCCACATTTTGCCGTTCTTCTTGGGTACTATAACTATCGGTGATATCCATTCCGTGTGCTCGATTTCATAGATGAAATCTGCATCCATCAGCTTCTGCAACTCCTGCTTGATCAGCTCAGTATAATTCGGGTTGCAGTGGTAATAACACCTTACCTTGGGCACTGCTCCGTCCGCCAAGGGTATGGTGTGTTGGACTACTGTTGGTGGAATGCCCTTCAGGTCACTATAACTCCAAGCAAAACAGTCTTTGTATTCCACCAACAATGATCGTAGTCTCTTGAACTGTGTGGGTGTTAATTGCTCTCCCACATGCACTATCTTTTCTTCTTCACCTGGCTCGGTAATATTCATTGGCTGTGTCCGCGCAGGTCCCTCAAAAGACTTGTTCCGCTGTGCCTGACTTTGATCAGGTTCTCTCTGGGCTTGAGACATCATGATTACCACATCATCCAAGGTGTAATTCTTGAAAGTCTCAAGAATCTCATGAACTAGCACTCGTCGAGATTTCTCTTTCAACATATTGATCTTAGTCCGACTGGTCATTTTTTGATTTTCTGTCAACTGTGTAGAAGATGACGTTGTATCTAGGTCTATCTTGATTAACTTCAAGGAATCCAACACTTCTTTTTTTTTACCCTTTTTTGTCATTTTGGTGGATTCATCCTTGTTGTCTTTCACCGGAACTGCCGTGACATTCGCCTCATGGTTGCGAATATCAACATCCACTGTAGCTATTGCCTCTTCGGGTAGATCACTCCATCAGATCACTTGGTTGTAGTGTTGCTTCAACTGATTCTTCTTATTCGCAGGTGACTTGGGTGGATCAGTCCTTGAGACTTTCACCATAGCAGACTTTTGTGGTGGTTGAGCTGGTACTTTCTTGGTTCCGTAACAATCTGGGTCCATGTGATGTAGGACCTGCTCATCAGTCAGCTCAATCTCCTTATTATAAGTTAGAGCATGTTGCCAAGGGACTAGATCATCGTCCACTGGGTTCTCAATAGGCTCCACTAACAACCATGCTACGTTTATCATATTCAACCCAAATGTGATTGGTGTGTCCATGGTGTAACATTTGGGTGAAGATGTACTATTTCTGGTCAAACTGCGCCATAAGTTGCTCCTTCTACTGTTTGTGTGATTTCGTCATTTGCTCCAGCAGCAGTTCTGTGGATAGAGCAGATGCGGTTGATGATGATGATGCGATCGAGGGAGTAGGGGTGTGGATGGATGGATATTCGTCGTCAGATCCCTCATCCTCTTCCCTAATGGCATCTTCCATAGCTTCTTGTAGAGTTGCATACTGTCCCGTTGTTTTAGTTCTCTTCTGATGCTTCGTGGTAGTCCGGCTAGGAACCACATGATCACCGTGTGATCGGGAGTTAGGGCTGCACTGCACTCGGATCGTAAGTGTTTGACCCGCTCAATATAGTCCCTGACCCTTTCTCGTTTTTCCATCTCGACTTTGCCGAGCAGGAGGAACGGGTCTTCCAGGAACTTTCTTGGTTTAAAGCGCGTAATGAGAGCCGCTTTAACCGCTTCCCAAGTAGATTTTTCTTCCTCTGACAGGTTGAAAAACCAATCCTGAGCCACTGCCAATAAGGACATGGGAAACAGCATCAACTTCTCCGTAGGTGTTCGTTCACCGTAGATTTCACAAGCTTGCTCGTAGATATGGAGGAATCAAATGGGATCTGATGATCCGTCGTATTTTGGCATTTCCATCCGTGGTTCTCTCCGGACTGCTTCCAAGGGAACGACAGGTACGGGTTGGCCCATTGGATCCATTGGTGTTATTTCCGGTTCTGCCTCTTGTTGGACGGTTTGCTATCCTTCGTGCTATTGATCATCCCGATATCAGATTCATCCGATGGTGGGTTCCAAAGTGATTGGATCTTGCTTATACAGTAGGATGCAGTCTGGATCTCAAGGATCTGATCGATCTGATCGGCCGGAAGTGAATTTTAGGCCTTTTGCGGTGGTTTTTCCTTGATAACGTTTTACTCCTTGCACTGATTGACATGAGATTTTGACACTAGCTGGATCTGATGCAGATCTTTATACTGATCTTGTCTGCGAGGGTTCTCTTGTGCGAGGGTTGGCTGTGCAAGGGTTCTTTAGCTGTTTTTGTAGATAAAAAATCTGATATCTCTCTGGAAGTAACTCTCGCAAGGCTCACAGTAGCTGGATCTGGGTCAGATCTCACTATAGAATTCTCTACAAGAGCTAACTCTTGCAAAAACTGAAAATTTCACTGTTTGCGAGGGTTCAAAACCACTTTTTTGGCTTGATCTTCACTAGATCTCAAAACTAAGTCTCGCAGGCTTCATCACTGATGTAAATTGACATTATGAACTGATTGAGAGGGTCTGCGAGAGTTCTTACTAGAAGGATTTGTTAGATCTTTACTTTTTAGTGATTTTTTAGCACTTAAACCCAATTTTTTGTTCACTGGAATCAAATTAACTCTCGCAAGCTCTTCTGTGTCCTGGTCTCACTGAGATGGAACTTCAGAATCCTCTGCGAGAGTTCTTGACCACTGGAACTGAAAATTTTGTTGTCTGCGAGGGTAAACTGGTACTTTTCCGTCTTTTTTCCACTGGGAACTCTCGCATAGGCACTTAGACATCAAACTAACTCTCGCAAGCTTCTCTGTGTCCTGGTCTCACTGAGATGGAACTTTAGAGGGCTCTGCGAGAGTTCTTATGAAAATTTGAATTTTTTTAGATTTTGTCAAGGGTTTTTTGAATTTTTTATGATTTTTCTCTGATGTTTACAATCTGCATGGAACTAACTCTCGCAGGCTTCTGTGTAGGTCTGGGACAGTACCCTGGAGCTGCTGCCAGTCATGCAAGAGTTAATTCACACTGGTTCTGGAGATATAAAAATCTGATGAGATTTTAGGCTCTTTTTTCCTCCAAAATTGCAGATTGGTGTGTTTTTTTTGGGTTTTTTGCCTGGTCAGTTTGGGTTTCAAGCCCTTAGAGGCTGTTCAGTTCCTCCTCTACCCTCTCACACTTCCTCCGCTAGCTGTGAATAGTCCAAACACAAAAAAATATAGAAAACTAACTCTAAACACCCAAAAATCTACCTAAAACTACTCTAAAAAGCAAGAAAATAGGTAAATTGCAGCTAAACCAGTTAGTGGAAACCTATCCCCGACAACGGCGCAACTGTAGGGTCGAAGATCTTGCGTAGCGTAGCCCTCCCGCCTGTCAACAAGGGTTAGATCAGTAGATAGGTTCCTAACTATGCATAGATGCTAATTTTAGTTAGTTTCCTATTTTCACCCTAACTCTATTCACCACTAACACTACTCTCCCTTAACTCTACTCCTCTACACTAACATTCATCATGATTTGGGTGAAGGACAGGGATAGAAAATTAGAGGAAGAGAGAAGAGAAGAGAGAAAGAGAGAGAGATGAGATGGAGGTTAGCTCAAATGCTCAATGTCATTGCTTATGGAAAAAACTTAACTAGCATAACCAAAAAGCATGAGAAACGAAAATAACAAGCAATCACAACAATAGCATAAGCAAGATTGATTAGCAAATGAGGATGCTTGAGCTCTCAAAATGGTAGAGTCTCCTCCTCTCAATTAAGCATGAAAATAGTGTATAAATGGTGCCTTTTTATAAAATGGGGAAGGCCCTTGCCCCTCAATCCTATTGGCTAATATTCACATTGATCCTATCCATTCATCTTGGACCCAACTTGATTGAAGGGTCCACAAAAAGTACATTGGAAATCACAAGATTCACGTGACTCCAAAATTGGACCCAACTCTAAAAAGTAAACTCTAAGTTTAGAATTGACTTTGGGCCTCAAGTTTTATTCTAATTACAAAGGGCCCAAGTCTATTATTTTATTCACAACTTCACTTGCGTGCTCATTGGGCCATGGGCTTATACACGCAGGATGTTATGCCCTCGCAACACATTTTATTGGATGATTTTATTTATTTACACTCTGTTGAGAATTACCCCAACAACATTACGTGGGCAGTGAGCACTGGTTGCGATGCTGGGATACAGATCTGCACTCCCTTTGATCCATTCTTTACATGGTCTCTCGGCAAATGTGTGCTACTGTGATCTCTCGATCCTCGTTCTGCAGAGCTAAGTGCATGGATTTGCTTGCATTTCACAATTGTAGTGGTGCTTCACATTACACATTAGATAAGCCAAGTGTTTGAAAAGACATATAGAAGTATCAATTAAATATTAAATCAAGTGCTGGATGGCTATCCACAGAACATTAGATCCATTAAGCCTTGTTCTAAGCAAACTTTTTGTGAGGGGAAAGATGAACTTGAAGGCTTTCTACTGTCCATTGCAGCATAATGTAGACTGGAAATTCTTCATTTAGAACCTACAGTCCATCGATGGATAGGATGCATGTCAATCAGACAATAATCAAGGAGATAGTTCTTTATTGAGCCAATTGTCTCCCATCGCTTGACAGCGGCCCCTTCCATTTGGTTTCAAACACATATTTATCAAGCATATATGTAATCAGCAAAAAGGCAATTGTCTTTTGGTTTACATCGCTGCCTAATAGGCTAAAGCCATTGAACAAAAGTTGAAAAGGACATTTAGTTGTCCATCGCTACATATGAAGTAGAAATCGCTACTTTAGAAAGTGAAGGAAGTGATGAAGGGTCCATCGTTGACCATGAGGCAATTGGATCCATTTTTTTTTTAACAAAAACGTGATGGACTATCCATTGCTGTGGACAACAAGCCCCAGCAAACCCATATTTCCTTATAAAATATGCTTCATATGATGAGTGAAGTTCAATCAAATCAGAAAACAACAAGGAAGCATAAAACCGATTGCTAAAAGCAAGAAAAAATGATAGCCTTGCAAAGGAATGAAGAGCTCAATATTAGGGTTATTAATGAAGCATATATTGTCAATGTACCTAAATGAATGGATGAAGTCATTCATAAATGTAGTAAGACCTAGTTTGGCTAGGCTTTTTATAAATTGCGCCTCAAAGAAAGATAAACACCAACTACACCAAGTGGGTGAACATGAAAATCCCATCGGTATACCAGACATACTTGTCTCTAGGTCTTGTTTCCTAATCTGACGATGCAATTATCAATCAAAAAATCATTCCATTGGCAGAGTAAATCTTTATCAATAGTGTACCATTTGTGTGACTATTTTCTAGACCATGACCATTTGAATATCTCAAGTTCATGATTCCATTTATATTGCAACAGATCATGTTTGGAATGCTTGAAGGCATATGCTATTGTCTTTTTCATAGTAGTTTCTAGTCCATCAGGACCATTTAAAGGTATATTTTCATAGCATTTAGAAATGTCTGCAACCCACATATTGGCAATCAATGGTGGTAGATTTAGATAGAAATCAATGGATGACTCACATTGCCAGTATAAAGACGTTGTATCCACATTTCGGATACTCTTGTATGTATTTGCAAAAAGGCTTGCACTTTCCATGAGGAATGGTGACAGCATACCAAGAGCTCCTGTGAGGAATTTGGCTTGTCTAGTAAAACAACAATTATGAGCATTGGTGATCCATCTAAATGATTCCTTGTGGGCCTTGTAGGTACAAAGTAAATAAGGTAGAGATTTGTTTCCTAAGAAGACTTCTGGTAGAGAATTGGTAGTTATGTCTCTTATGCATGTCAGAGAATCCTCGACTGAGTTAAACTATTCATTGGGAAAGGGGGTAAAGTCAAGATTGTTAAGTCTTTGAATGGCCAATTTTGTACAAAGAATTTACACATGAAGCAAGGGTTGTTTTGTGCTTTGTCAATGCCATTTATGTAAAGAAAGTTGGTGAGCCATTGTAATTCATCATTGGCAATCTTACGTTTAGATGACGCGCAAGTATTTCCATGTAGACATTTACGATTTTTAATAGAGTCCAAAGCGACGTTTTTACAAAAAACAGCATGCTTTTTTATTGTGATCTCGTTAAGGTTTTCATACGAAGGTAAGAACCAACTATCATAAAGTTTAGAAGCAACATCATTAATATTAAGGCACGAAAATTTTCGTGAACACGAATGTCTAAGAAAACGAAGACGAATAGTTCGCGAACACGAAAGTCAAAGCAGACAAAGACGAATGGTTCGCGAACGCGAAAGATTCACGAGAATCTTTTGCGGCCTAGTATGAGAGAAGGCAAACGACCAAAATGAAACCAATGACGGGAACAAAACCTTCTCCTGCCCTCCACGCTCCAAAGAGTACCAAAAAGATCATACAAGTACCCAGATGTACAGATATCTGATATGATGATATGACATCAGTAGATACATTTCAAGTTGTGGCTAATATGCCACTCTTGTGATTCCCTGATAAGTTTTAGATGTTTAATCACTCTAATCTTAGATTCACATAGAGCGACCATACTTACTGGATGATACTTGACATACAGATCAACGGAATACACATATAGTGTAATGTAGTAGTCTGATGCTAGTAAGCAATCAAGACGAAATACAAACAACAAGTCCGCTTGCGTGCGAGACGAGCTCTATGATCAGGATCCATAGAGATCCAACTGTCCGCTAGTAAAACAAAATGATTACTCGTGAGAGAAGCGTGTTTCTCCCATGCCAACGCACTATGTGGATTTGCATGCAGTGCTTGAAGAAAGCAGAGGAAGTTCAATATAAATAATTTCTCTTGTTGTGTCTGATCTCGTATGCAAATGCTTTTGTTGTTAATCATGTGTCTGAGTTTTTCTTGTTTATTTTTTTGAATTCCGCACCTTGGTTGAAACTATGTTAAGTGCTGTATTAATTTTTTGACCAGGCCCTCTATGACAACAAAGAAAAGTCAAAGAAGCAATTTAAGCTAAGAGGGAGTCCAATCAGAGGCAAGATCGTTTCCAACAAGCAGAGGAAACAAGCAAAGGCAACTGGAAGACCAAAGGGATGTCGAAACAACAAGGTGTAGACAAGAAGACTTGTGTGAGATGCAGAAGAGACAGACATACTGTCAGAAATGGTTAACTCCTGCAACTTTGTCGCAGCACGAACAAGACACGAAGGTCAAACGAGAACGATTCACGACAGTCAACGTGTCTTTGACTCGAAGCACAAACGATTCGCGAATCCCAAACACACCTCCATGACCTCAAACTGCAAAAGGGACGCAGAACAAAAACTATGAAAAGAAACAAAAAGAACGAAAGCAAACGAGATATTACGAATCAAATGAAAAAAATCTTTTCGCAATGCCAGCTGGTAGCTCAACGGGCTTCACACCCAGCTGAAATGAGTATCAATGACGAAGACTAACTAACTAGTTGATTAGCCTTAACTAGTTTGGTAATTCGACGTTTAGCTATCTTGTAAAATCCACATAGTGGAGGTATAAATGATCCTCTCTGGATCATAATGACAGAGAAAGATGAGAATATAGAGATCTATAAGAGACAAAGAGAGACGTAGCGAATAGAGTAAGAAAGTAAAGACACCATAGCTGTGCATGAAAGTCTGCCAACGAGCAGAACACAACATAAGAGTAGAGTGTCAATCTGCCAACGAGCGAGACACTGACAATCTCGCTCCAAAACCAAACTAACAATATGGTCGCCCTATTTTCGTGTATCTCTTTGTCTTGTGCTGTATGTCTTAATTGCTAGAATAAAATATGTTCTGTGATAAGAGTCAAGGGCCTGGGATCTTGTAAGGACTTCCGCACAAAGATAATTCAAAAGAAAATTGTTCACAAAAAGAGAAGGAGAAGACGAACAAGAAACAGTGTCGCATCTTCGACATCGTATTAGAGCAATAGGTTATCACTACTGATATCCTAGCAGTGATTCTTCCAGACAACACAATATGACTATGACAATCCAGACCAAAGTAGCAATCAGTCTCGATGGCGCAAATTACAGAATCTGGAAACTCAAAATTAAAACACTCCTGAAGGGCGAAGGCATCTGGTCAGTGATCGAGCTCTCAGAGGTGCAACCTCCAGAGGGAGACCCGAGGAGAGCTGAATGGATAAGAAAGGATGATCGCCCAATGGTGATCATCGTTTCCTCCATAAATGAAGACCTACTCATGCAGATTGAAGACTGCAAAAATAGCCATGCAGCGTGGAAAAGATTAAAGCAGAAGTATGAAGTGAGGACTGCAGCTTCAATCATGCACCTTCACAATCAGATGCAATATGGCAACCAATTGGATTAGCACGTTGAGAAGATCAGAACGATCTTCACTCAACTCGTTGCATCAAGACAGGAGCACCATGTCCTAGCACCACAACAGCTGATGTACTTTATGAAATCTCTACCGACGTCCTATCAGCTGCTGAGAATGCTCATACTGAGTCTACCAGATATGACATTTGACAGAGCGGTCAGTCTTGTCACTGATGAGAGGCTGATGAGAGATGAAGGAGAGGGAAGCAGTGATCAAGAGAAGGCTCTCTTCATGAAAGGAAAGAAGAAGAAAAAAAACAAGCCAAGATTTGAGAAGACAAACTCCTCGAATCAACAATCACTGTCACAAACCAGGCCATACGGCCAACAAATGCTGGTTCAATCCAGCAATACCTTGCATGCACTTCAAGAAGAAAGAGCATTCTGCATACGACTGCAGATTCAACTCAAAAAGAAAAAACAAAGTTGAAAAGACAAACGTTGCAGAGTCATCTACAGATGTAGAAAGAGGTGATGAAGCTTTCACGATGCTCGACGAAGCTTCGACAAGATACTCCGAACATGACTACAATGGGGTCATCGATTCAGGAGCAACATCTCACATAACCTGCAACAAGAAGTTCTTGATCAACTTTTGCGAACTCAAAAATGACAGAGCGGTGATTCTAGGCAATGGAAGTAGACACGATGTCAAGGGCATTGGCTCTCTACAGCTACAAACACTGTTAGGCAAAGCAGAGCTGCCAAGAGCACTCTATGTGCCCCCACTTAGAAAGGATCTGCTATCTGTCTCCAAGATGGCAGATCTAGGCATTCGAGTTTTGTTCGATGACAACACTTGCCGTATGATCAAGAAGACGACAAACAAGTTGCTGACGGTCGGATGCAGAGAAGGAAACCTCTACCAGGCCAAAATAATCAGCAACTCTGATAGCATGTTAAATGCTTTAGAAAACGAAGATCAGCTCTGGCATAGGAGAATGTATCATCTAAACATGCAGAGCTTGTATGACATGAGCACCAAGGACATTGTCACAGGTCTCAAAATATCAAGGCCCAAGGCTGAGTTCTGCGAAGCTTGTCAGAAAGACAAGCAACATCGGAATCCATTCACACACGAAGGAAGAAGAGCCAAGGAAGTTCTTGAGCTTCTCCACTCTGATGTGTGTGGATCGATGAAAATAGATTCACTCTCAGGTTCAAGATATTTTCTAACGTTCATAGATGATTACAACCGAATGACCACGATCTACTACTTGAAGAAGAAATATGAAGTATTTGATTCTTTCAAGAAGTTCGTGGCATTCGCCAAACGACACACCTCAAAAAGGATACAGATCCTTAGATCTGACAATGGAGGTGAATACAAAAGCACAGAATTCTCAAGATTCCGTGAAGAACATGGGATTGAACACCAGTTCACTCCTGCATATACACCAGAATACAACGGTGTGGTAGAAAGAAAAAACAGAATGCTAGTCGAAGGAGCCAGATGCATGATAGCACAGGCTCAATTGCCAGGCCAATTCTGGGTCGAGGCAATAGCTGCAGCTGTACACCTACAGAATGGATCTACAACGACAGCGCTGGAGAATAAAACACCATAGAAAATGTGGACATGTAGATAGCCTGATCTATCATACAGTGTTTGGATGTGTAGCATACAAGCACATTCCAAAGGAAAAGAGAACCAAGCTCGACGATAAATCCGATTAAACAATCATGGTCAGCTACTCAAATGGAATACATGTGTACAGACTCTACGATCCAACCTGAAGAAGGTTGTTTCGAACAAAGATGTATAGCTCGACGAGTCCACATTCTTTGGACTGAAAGACGAAAGAGGCCATGAGATCTTCACACTACTGCCTATTCAAGAGGGAGATCGATTACAAACATCAAATCAGAATGCAGGACCCCAGACTCCAGAGCAGCAGGAAACAGAGGATCGACCCCACGAACAAGAAATGTTCGAGTAGCGACGAAATGAACCTCGAAGGTCAACAAGACAAAGAAGACCTCCAGACCCCTGTTTTGACAATCTTCAATGGAACAAAGACACGTAGTTTGAGTACTGCAGCTTTACAGAAGAGCCAACAACATACCAAGAAGCTATCCAGAGTCGAGAGAGAGAATTCTGGAAACAGACAATGTCAGAGGAGATCGAGTCGATGAGGCAAAACAAGGCATGGACATTAGAGCCACTGCCATAAAACAGGAAAATAATCGACTGCAAGTGGTGTACAAGAAAAAGCTGAAATCAGATGGTACCATTGGCCGCTACAAAACAAGGCTTGTCACAAAGGGCTACATGGAGAGATATGGTGTTGTCTATTTCGACACATATTCGCAAGCATAAGGCTACTCCTTGCATACGCCACACAGTACAATCTGGAAATTCACCAGATTGACGTGAAAACAGCCTTTCTCCACGAAGATCTAGAGGAGAAAATTTTCATGAAGCAACCTAAAGGTTATGAAGATCCCGACAACAAACAATATGTCTGTCAATTGTAGAGATGCATCTATGGTCTAAAACAGGCATCACGAGCCTGGTACAAAAAGCTTGATGGTCTTCTCAAGTCTCTAGACTTCAATCCTACTCAACCAGACTGTAATGTCTACATCAAAAGAGTAGGAAAAGATTTTGTGATACTGAACATTTTTGTGGATGATTGCTGATGATAGTAAATTCTTTGATGTTGATCAAAGACACGAAGAGTCAAATTTTTGAAAACTACAAAATCACAGATCTTGGAGAAGCAAGAAAATGCCTAGGACTGGAAATCAGGAGAGATAGAACGAATGGCAAAATGCACTTGAGTCAGTCAGAATACGCCAAAAAAGTGCTGAAGCAGTATCACATGATGGACTGTAAAGAGAAAGCCACACCAATGATAGCTGGAGCCAAGCTCACGAAACATGATTGCCCAAAAACAGAAGAGGAAGAACAGAAGATGACCAATAGTCTGATGTACTTAACAATTTGTACCAGACCTGATCTGGCCTCCTCTGTTTACGCATTGAGCCAATTCTGTTCCAATCTTAGTCTAGCACATTGGAAAATGGCCAAACGAATCCTACAATATCTAAAGGGTACCCAGAATATTGGATTCACTTACAGAGCTAGAAACGAAGAGAAAGGATTCGAGTTGCATCACTAAAGTGATGCGAGCTGGGCAAGCTGCAAAGATGACATCAAGTCCATTACCGGGAGGATGTACAATAGCGTGCGGAGCTGCAATTAGCTGGATATGCAAAAAACAAACCTTGGTAGCTCAATCCTCTTGCGAGGCTGAGTATGTCGCAGCCTCGAAAGTGGCAAATGAGGTAGTGTGGCTACAAATGATGTTGGAGGCAATCGGGATACCACAAGAGGGGCCAAGCACGATGATGATGGACTCCCAGAGTGCCATCTATCTGTCCCAGTATCCTGTCTTCCATTCAAAGACGAAGCACATTCCCCTGAAGTACCATCACATTCGAGATTTGATCTCGAAAGGAGAGCTTCAGGTCCAGTTCATAAAATCAAAAAGTATGATTGCAGATCTCCTCACGAAACCGCTCGACAAGCCACTCTTTACCAAGCAAAGAGAGGCAATTGGATTGAACGAACAAAGCTACAAGGTTCAAGAGGGAGTGTCAGAAATGGTGAACTCTCGCACCTTTGTCGTAGCACGAACAAGACACGAAGGTCGAACGAGAACAATTCGCGACAGTCAACATGTCTTTGACTCAAAGCACAAACAATTTGCGAATCATTCGCGAATCGCAAACACACCTCTCGGACCTCAAACTACAAAAGGAACGCAAAACAAAAACTATGAAAAGAAACGAAAAGAACGAAAGCAAACGAGAGATTACGAATCAAATGAAAAAATATCTTTCCCGCTGCCAGCTGGCAGGTCAACGGGCTTCACGCCCAGCTGAAATGATTATCAACGATGAAGACTAACTAGTCTGGTAATTCGATGTTTAGCTATCTTGTAAACTCCACATAGTGGAGGTATAAACGATCCTCTCTGGATCATAACGATAGAGAAAGATGAGAATATAGAAAAATTTGCAAGAGACAGAGAGAGACGTAGCGAATAGAGTAAGAAAGTAAAGGCACCATAGCTGTTCTTGAAAGTCTGCCAATGAGCAGAACATAGGGTAAGAGTAGAGTGTCAATCCGCCAACGAGCGAGACACTGGCGATCTTGCTCCAAAACCAAACTAACAATATGGTCGTTCTATTTTCGTGTATCTCTTTGTCTTGTGATGTGTGTCTTGATTGCTAGAATAAAATATGTTCTGTGATAAGAGTCGAGTGTCTGGGATCCTCTAAGGACTTTCACACGAAAAGATAATTCAAAGAAAGAAAATTGTTCGCAAAAAGAGAAGGAGAAGACGAACACGAAATAGTGTCGCCTTTGCGACACATACAATAGATACCTGCTGGCTCAATCCCAAGATTGAGTGTATCCATTGCCACAAGAAGGGTTATGGAGCCATGGATTGCCACCAAAACCAAGAAACAAGTCAGCACAGAACAGACAGGAGAACAACAATAGTTCATCCTATGTCGAGGAGCCCGAGAGCTCAAAAATGGGCAAAGAAAGAGCAAACAAAAATTGTTCGCCTATATCTATGAAGACGTGTGTGCAACATCAACATCTGACACACATGAGATGAACCTAGATTCAGGAGCCACCTCACACTTCATGACATCAAGACAAATCATGTTTGATTTCAGAAGTGCAGATCCCTCAAGATTCATAGTTCTTGGAGATGGATCTAGACATCAAGTGAACAGTATTGGTTCACTATGCCTCAACACCAATGGCAGAGAATAGCAGATGCAGGGATGCGTGTGACATTTTTTGACGAAGCATGCAACATGATTGATGCTAGTACTAGTACTCTCAACGCACAAGGCAGAAGGAAAGGGAACCTATATTATCTGAAGGTACACTACCTACAGATCAGGTGCATCAGACTCATGATGACTCACCAGACACTCTGTGGCACAGAAGACTTTGCCACATGAACTCAATGGCACTTTACCAAACAAGCAATCATGGAGCACTAACAGGGGTCAACATCTCGAATGCAACCAGTTTGACCACCTATGATGCATGTTTGAAGGGCAAGATGTCACGCACACTATTCATCAAAGACTCCTACAGAACGACAAAGATTATGGAGCTAGTGCACTCTGACATCTACGGACCATTCAACGTGATCTCAGTAGGAGGTCCAAAGTATTACATAACCTTCATTGATGATCATAGCAAATTTGCCAGAGTGTATTTCATTCAGAATAAATCAAAAGCACTTGATAAATTCACAGGAATATGTGAATTGGACAGAAAGATGCACAGGCATCAAAGTGAAATAGATCAGAATAGATCGAGGTGGCGAATATATCTCGAATCGCTTCACTGACTTCTGCAATGATCGTGATATCATTCACAGAAGAATTGCATCCTACACACCACTGTAGTAGATAATCATTGTGGCTGTGTATGTGGACGACACTATGATACTTTGCAGGAGTGTGCAGCTACCCAGAGAACTGCTGCTCCCGATGCGATGGTGCATCCTCCCTAGACGCTTTTACAATCGTCCTTGAGAGATGCCCAGCTAGCGTCGTTGTAGAAAAGTGTCCTGAAACCTGCACTACGACAATAACACAAGCCATGATCCCTTGTTAATTGAAGATATTGCAAAATTTGTTTTGCAATCTTCTGATGTGTCGAGCCTGGATTAGTGCAGAATTGGCTCATCCTGAATACTGCATAAGCAATATCAGGACATGTATTGTCAACAAGGTACATCAGTGATCCTATCAGTGTCCTGTAAGGTGTGAGCTACATCTGTTCTCTCTCTTCCTCAGTCTTTGTACAGTCATCATTCGTCAGCACTGTCCCTGCGAGCATTGGAGTGTTCGCTCCTTTGTAGTTCAGTATCCCAAAGTCCTCTAGGATCTTCTAGGTGTATCTGGACTGGTGAAGGTATAACTTACCTTTCTCGTAGTCCCTTTCAATTTGCAAGCCTAGGTAACACCTGGCTTCTCCCAGATCCATGATCTTGAAAGGTTTTGAGATGTTTGTCTTTACTTTAGAAGAAACAGACTGTTGTAGCCCAATCATCCTGCGAAGCAGAATACGTTGCAGCAGCACATATGGGCAACGAAATAATCTGGCTAAGTTAGTTCTTGGACAAATTGGACGAAACAAGGAATGAGCCCCTGGTCTTGCAGATGGACAACACCTCTGCAATACACTTGACAAAAGATCTCGTGTTCCATTCCAGAATGAAGCACATTATGATCAAGTACCACTTGATCAGGGATCTAATTGAGAAGAAGATGTTGTAGACGACCTTGATCAGGACGAGAGACATGGTTGCTGACATCTTCACTAAAGCCCTGGACAAAGGACTCTTTGAGAGACAAAGGAGCAGTCTCAAGATCGTAAAGCTATCCTGCTTTGAGAGGGAGCTGAAGAAACAAAACATTTCTAATCACAAAGCCTTGTTAGCTTTTAGCCCACATCCCAACGAAGACATTCACGAACTTGAAGATCTGGAGACACGAAGCACGAAAAGTTTTGTGAACATGAAAGTCTAAGGAAACGAAGACGAATGGTTCGCGAACACAAAAGTCAAAGCAGACGAAGACAAATGGTTCGCAAACATGAAAGATTCATGAAAGAAAATCTTTTGCGGTCAAGTACGAGAGAAGGCAAATGACCAAAATGAAACCAACAACGGAAATGAAACCTTCTCCTGCCCTCCATGCTCCAAAGAGTACCAGAAAGATCATACAAGTACCCAGAAGTACAGATATCTGATCTGATGATATGACGTCATCAAATACATTTTAGGTCGTGGCTAATCTGCCACTCTTGTGATTCCCTTATTAGTTGTAGATGTTTAATCACTCTAATCTTAGACTCACATAGAGCGACCATACTTACTGGATGATACTTGACATATAGATCAATGGAATACACATACAGTGTAATGTAGTAGTCTGATGCTAGTAAGCAATCAAGAAGAAATATAGACAACAGGTCCACCTGCGTGCGAGACAATCTCTGTGATCAGGATCCATAGAGATCCGACTGTTTGCTAGTAAAGCGAGACGATTACTGTGAGAGAACCGTGTTTCTCCCAGGCCAACGCACTACGTGGATTTGCATGCAGTGCTTGAAGAAAGCAGAGGAAGTTCAATATAGATAATTGCTCTTGTTGTGTCTGATCTCGTATCCAATTCTGTTGTTAATCGTGTGTTTGAGTTTTTTTTGTTCATTTTCTTAATTCGGCACCTTGGTTGAAACTATGTTGAATGCTGCATTAATTTTATAAACGTAGATCAGCAGAGCCTGACTACATTCTGGAGGATTGTAGGAGTGATTCAGCTGGCAGTGTCCAACAATCACATCTGAACTCCATCCGAGTCGCAAGAGGATCGTGGTTCATTCGCGAAAGCTTTGTGACTGCGAAATCCAAATAGCGAATCCTGATCCTCATCAGACTAAAGCTTTTGAGATACTTGTTAAAGTGAATAAATGGAATAAAGGTCAAACTATTTGGAGGTAGTTCTATATTTAACAAGTGTATCGTATATCGTAAAAGAGTACCCGGATCCAAATTAATGGATTTTCCATTAGGTTCAGGCACTTTAACGAAGTAATACTTTAAGCTAGTGTAATCAAAAGGGTAGCAACCTAGCATTTACTTGTGTCAAAGGAGTTTTTGGTGCCTTAGCTGATGAATTTTTTTGGGCCACAAAAAAATCTAAGGGGGAAGAAAATGTGACACGTGTGTAGATAAATGTGATTGTGTTTTGTAATTTGGATTGGTAAATAATCCCTGTAAGAAAATTGCCATTAGAGGAGTTTTGAACACCAAAAGGGCCTTTTGTCAAGATGTTGTTTTTGACTTTTCAACTATTCGACATACACTTGGCCTAGTTATATATTTACACCTGTGAAAGATTGTAACATTGTTTGTCGGTCGATTTTTTTTTTTGGAACTTTTCGGTCATATTTTTATACTGTTCAAAACTCCCGCCGGGCAGGGACTTGTGATTGGACCGTAATTGCTGCTCGTGAGTTTCCTGAGTGCCCGGGACCTAACACTTGTGGTTAAAGTAAGTCTATTTTGATCTAACTATTGTTAGAGTAACATATATGATTTACGAAAGACCGCCACATTTATTTCAAATTTGGTTTTTTATTTTGATACCGATTTATCTACATTTTGTTTCAAACTCTATTGCTCATCTTCTTTTAGCTTTGCAATGGCTTTCGGAAGCCGTAGACCACAAAGCAATATTGTCTCATTATCAGTTGCATCAACATTAGAAATAATCAGGTCCACCACTGTATTTAGGTCATCTGCATGTATAGAAGGGGGATTGTGCATTTGAAGATCAGGGATTAGGGGAGGACTCTCAACCCATGGAATTGTAGATGTGCTAGCCAGATCTTTTCTACTGGGGGGAGACGAGGGTGAAGAGCTGGGAGACCTGGGCTTGGGTTGCGAACGCTTGGGATGTGCTTACTTTCTCTTTTTTTGGGGTGGGACAGGCCCCCTTTCAAGAGGAACTTGCCTCTGTGTGAAGCCAGACTTAAAAATGCTATCATAGGTGTTTCGAAGCCTCATGACAAGAAGCATGTCCTTGGGCATCAGTGTCACCCTCTTGGCATGTATCGAGAACAACATTGAATCCACAAACATTTTTGTCTAGAAGTCCTCATATGTAGTATGGAGTGCCTCCAATGTAGTGATATTCCACCTTACTACATAGGGCAGATGAGTGGTCATATCTTGTGTAACCTCCTTCACAGCCCGGTAGAAGACTGCTTTCGGGATCAGAAATTTGGTGCTCCTCTGCAATGCCATGATGTCCCTCAACCATGGATGGCGTCTTTGCATCTTCTGCATCTTTGCGGACGTACGGGTTCAAAAGTCTACGGACAGGACGTTGAACAAAGCTGGTAAGACTAGCGGTTTGCTTCGTCCGACCCATTGAGACCGGATATCTATATCACGCAAGGACAGAGCTATAGCAGCAGAGAAAGTTAGATTCTCGCACATGATGGCGATACTGGGAACTCTGAGAATGATATCGCTACGACGCGAGAGAGTAGCAGAGTCAGGCGGGGAGAGGAAGGCACTCGCGTGATGGTGATACTGGGCACATTCACGCTGATATCGCTATGACGCGAGAGGGTATCAGGAACAGGCCTGGGGATGAAGTCACTCGCATGATGGTGATATCAAGTATGCAAGTCATATGGAAGCAATCAAAGATGAAAGCAAATTACACAAAAATTGTTCCCATGTGTGAATACTTGCGACACATGGCCCAATCAGTAACTGACGTGTGGAACTACACATTTGTATACGCACGTGTGAAACTACACGTCTGGAGCAACACGTGTGGACATGTGGCCGAATGGTACAATGACACGTATTCTCGTACGTATTAGCTCACAAGTGTGGGCACGTGGCCCAATCAGTACTTGACATGTGGAACTACAGGTCTGTATCTGCTCGTGTGAAACTGCACATATAGAGCAACACGTGTGGGAATTGCACATGTGGCCACGTGGTCGAATTGTGCAATGACGTGTATTCTCGCACGTGTGGGCACATGGCCGAATGGCAGATTGACGTGTAGCACGTGTGGCCTTGAACATGTGGACGGTACATTGTGCGTCATAGATCTGATCCATTTTTGGATGGATGTGTGTACGTCTTGGATTTTATTGGTTTTAGCTATATAAATGTTGTTTGATCAGTTAAAACCTTTCGCTAAGTTTTCGATTTTCACTCCTTGTAGGTCTTGGTGTATCAACACTACTAGTTCTTTGCAGTATCACTACCACATGAGAATCTACTTCAGATTCTAGACGATCTTGGATCCCTCGCGTTGTTCCGATATCCGGTCATTCACCAATATCGCCATCACGCGAGGACTACCTGATAGTCATCTAACTCTCTGCCATCCTGCATCGCAGTGATACTCGGCCCTATTGTTCATACTTTCGAGATGGCCGCCTCATCTTCTAATACTTTTGATTCTGCATTGCACGCCTTCCTCGTTGAATCCGGTGTTGGTAACTACATAGGTCACTATAAGACGTATTTCAATATGTCTTTTGATATCGAGAGGTTTAGATCAGAACATAAATCCTATTTTCCAACCTTGTATGAAGAGTATTATGATAGTCTGAATCAGTCTATGTTGATAATGGATAATCTTTTTTTTTATCCATTTCCATGACTTGATACTTGCCCAACCATCTTCAAAGCAAGCCCACAACTGACGATTCACGAAAATAGTGAGTGATTTTAAATGTGTGGTCCATTGTGACCAGCACAATCGATCATGTCGTCTTTTGTAGGAGGGCATGGGCTTTGTGTTTTACGTTTCTGCTCTTGTTCTTGAAGAGGCAGAAACTTCAGAGCTCAGCATTGAGGGTGCCTCATCATCAACTGATTCTGTGATATCAGAGTCAGCTATTGTTGATGATGTCTTGGGTGTTGACGAGGAGGCAAGATTGACAGCAATGTACGACCCAACTGAGTCTCGTGCATTGTCCATTTTTTCCTTATCTGACGTGAATCCATATGACAAAGCCAAGACTGTCCTCGGTTTGCCAGTGTATTACATGAATAATGTCGCATACCTCTCTCTGAATGATGTTGGAGATGTTCTTGGTCTGAGGGACGACGAAATATTATCAATTTTGTCTAATTTCATCAAAGAATTCAGGGATTTCATAGATCTCGAGGGTGATGATGATCTATGTGCTTCTATTGATTACAAAGCCGGAGATGAGTGGGTGGACGAGACTGAAGCCCCGCAATCAATCATGTCTGAAAGCAGGGCATACCAGGCAAATTTGCCCAGTGAGGAAGAATTTCTAAGAATCCGGAGCAAATATGTGTCACAGTCTTTGGAAACTAATCCATCCACTACTTCGACGACTATTGTTGCTGGTCATGAAACATACTGCTGCACTTATTCAAGCTGATGAACATGAGGATGCTTGGATACTCAAAGTGGTAGAGTTTCCTCCTCTCAATTAGCATGTCAAATGGAGTACAAGAGGTGCTTTTTTCTTCTCAGGGAGGCCCCTTTGCTTCCATTGGCTACTTCATTGAGAGAAGGATTGAAATCCTAGCCCTTCTAAAGAAACACAACTAGATCTACGGTGATATTTATACATAAGTAGCTCGGATCTCAGCATTTTAGGACTTCTCTGAATTCATCATAACGTAACCCTAATATCCAACCTAATAGGTCATTGGATCCACTCTAATTAGGGGTCAAGATCTTGAGAAAAACTTGTTATTACTTCTTAGAACTAAAATCAAATTTAATACGTACCTAACTATGTATAGATGGTAATTTTAGTTAGTTTCCTACTTCCTCCCTAATTCTATTCACCACTAACACTACTCTCCCTTAACTCTACTCCTCTACACTAACATCCATCATGATTTGGGTGAAGGAAAGGGATAGAAAAGGAGAGGAAGAGAGAAGAGAAGAGAGAAAGAGAGAGAGATGAGATGGAAGTTAGCTCAAATGCTCAATGTCATTGCTTATGGAAAAACCTTAACTAGCATAACCAAAAAGCATGGGAAACGAAAATAACAAGCAATCACAACAATAGCATAAGCAAGATTGATTAACAAATGAGGATGCTTGAGCTCTCAAAATGGTATAGTCTCCTCCTCTCTATTAAGCATGAAAATAGTGTACAAATGGTGTCTTTGTATAAAATGGGAAAGGCCATTGCCCCTCAATTTTATTGGCTAATATTCACATTGATCCCATCCATTCATCTTGGACCCAACTTGATCCAAGGGTCCACAAAAAGTACATTAGAAATCTAAAAATTGGACCCAACTCTAAAAAGTAAACTCTAAGTTTAGAATTGACTTTGGGCCGCAAGTTTTATTTTAATTACAAAGGGCCCAACTCTATTATTTTATTTATAACTTCACTTGCGTGCTCATTGGGCCATGGGCTTATACACGCAGGACGCCATGCCCTCGCAACACATTTTATTGGATGATTTTATTTATTTACACTTTGTTGGGAATACCCCCAACAGGACCCATGACCTGAAGTAGTGTCGGTCCCTCGGCACTCTGCCGGTTTAGTATAGCGTTTTCTTTGCCCGCCTTTGCTAGATCAGGTAGGTGGTGATGTCCTCCATAAAGTTGAGGCAGTCCAGTTTCTTTAAGTCCTTGGGCGTGTGAAGGGACTTGTGGACTCCTCGCAGCCAATCTTGGTCAACCCATGTTTGGAATCTGCGTGTCCACGGATAGTCGAGAAGCACAGCTCGGTAATACACACGAGCAATTGGTAGCTGATCTTCGATTTTGTCTGAAGGTAGTGCCTTATTAACGTCAAAGAATATGGATGGAAGAAAATTGTCCCATTTAGTCTCGATCCCCATTAGATGTTCTAAGTCCTGGGCGCAAGTGGCTGCCGCGCGGACTGTTGGATCAAGACAATTGATATAATGGGTTGTGAACGCGGTGAAAGCCCTTCTAGCATCTACATCCATAGTCCACCCATATTCTGAGTGTATGATCGGCCAATTAAATTCTGAAGTGTGATCTTGTCCAGAGGGGTGCCGTATTCCGCCCATTTGGATCTTCGTGTACATAGCAGGAAGTGCGCGTTCACCCGTAATTGTTGTGGACTCGTCACGTAGGCCCTGATGGCCACAGGGTCTATTTCGAACAACTGTTGACACCACTTTAGGTTTGATTGGAGGGCGGGTAATGCTTTGACATTTACAGTAGTGTAGTCTTCCGTAGTGTGTCCAGAAGTTCCACATTTCGTACACCACATTCCTGAGTTGGAAGAAGACGCTTTTGATCTTTTATCTGCAACTTCAAAGATCTGCACTTTCAAATCATTAAACTTTTTATTAAGGTCAGCCATATCTTCCAAAGCTTTTCAACTTTAGAAGTTGATGACTTATCCTCGACAAGTTTCATGTCATCCTTTCGTTTAGTTCGTCGTTTATTCTTTCTCTCTCCTTTGTCAGCTTTTGATTCTGATGAATCGCTACTTTCAGATTCCGAGCTTGAAAAACTGGTACTTGAATCAGAATCAAAATCTTCATTGCTGTCACTAGAATCAGTCTTCAACTTTCGAGAATTCTTAGTCGATCGTCGCTTTCGTGCTAGTTTCGAGGTCTCAAAATTTTCGACACTAGCTATTACTGCTGCTAAGGAGGTCATGTCCCCTTGCCTGCAATACCGATCAATCTTTGGTGGTAAACCATTCAAAAACCATTCGATCTGCATGTCTACAGGATTTACACCGGTTAGTTGCGTGTATATTTACACAGTATATTTACAAATATACACCGGTTATTTTTAACCTTTCGTGTATATTTGCGAAGAGATTCTTTACTCTTCTTCTGAACATTGTCCAGACATCCAAGAATTCTAGATTTGTAACCGATATCTCTGAACTGGTTCAGAAACGCATCTTTCAGCAAGTACCAGGTTCCTACACGGCCTAGTCCAACTTGACTATACCATATGCGCGTCTGCTTTCTTAGCAGACCAGGGAAAATTCGTAGTTTGTCTACGTCAGTTCCCTTGTTATTCACATTAGCAATTGACTCGAATTGTGAGACATAGCTATCTGCATCATCGGAAGAAGTCCGTTTAAAATAATCGTATTTAATTTTGGAGATAGAAGTGAAACGTGCAGCAGGACCCTCCATACCGAAGCTAATTAGGAGTTCAAGTAACTGGGCAGTGATTTCGTCTAGATTTCTTTGACTAGAATTCTCACTTTGTCTTTGTAAAAATTCCTCTCTAAGCTTACGGTATCGTTCTAATCTGGATTCTCTATCTGACATACACTAGAGATAGAAATGGATTTGGCAGATTTCTTATAACTTTCCTAAACTATCCCCTGCAACGGCGCCAAAAATTGGTATATGTCGTACTATACCAACAGGGTTAATATAGATTTTATAGTAAATAATGTCGTTCCCACAGAGGACAACGTTAGAAAGTTATGTTTTTGGTACAATTATGGCAAGTGGTTTCGAGTGTTATTCTGGTTGTCGACAGACATTAAAAAATAACCAGTATTACTTATGTTTGGGATGGGTAATGTTAATAAATTCAGAACAACAATCTGGCCTCTATCAAATTGGATGAAGTGCGTTCTATAGATGAGATGTTATCAGAGTAGTACAGTAGTACTACACTCTGGCTGATTAAGGTGTCAACAAAGAATCGAGAATTGTTTGATGTATTCGCGACTGTGCAGACAATTAATTAATGGCATTCGCGAACTATTCATTTCTAGACAGAAGTCCTCAACAACTAAAGCCCAAGTTAATGGTTAAAGAACATGAAGAGTTTTAGAATGCGTTAGAAACTTATGTCAATGCCAATCAAGAAAACAGATCAGAGATTCAATTCTTCAGACAGGGACTGTCATCTCATATGTATACATATAGCTTTATTCAATAATCGTGCTAGACTGTACCAGAGATAGTTGTTATTCGAGTGCCGAAAAGAAAGTATTCGCGACAGACGAATAAGATGGTTTAAAGACAGTTCTTTAGAGCATGCTTTACGAAAACACAGCAAACGACTGTAATGCACTAGAGCGTCTGTCTGATCAGAGAGTAATTCAAAAATTTGCATTAGAGATTGTTAGCAGACTCAAGATCAGTCACACTCAGCAGTGCGGAGAACAAAGATAAGAGAGAATAACTCATAGAACTCTATTCACTTCTTCAATCTCTTACATAAGCATAAACTCTTCTCTCTCGATGATCGAGACTGAAGTGTGAGATTAAGATAAGTTCTACGAGGCGAACAAACACACATCTAAAACAATAGGTGCGTCGCTCCCGCGAAAGAGTCTAGTTAACAATTAGATTGAAAATACGTTCAACTATACCATATGAGGTATACTTAACTATGAGCTAAAGTTACTCTAGTTTATCATGTCTTTTCGTATCTAGTCATTTCGTATGGACGACCTAGTAAAGGTTGTCCAAGACAATGTCTTTTCCTTTTAAAGGTCTTGTCCTTAATTACAAGGCAAGTACTTAGAAGATATATTTCAAAAAAATGACTTAGGCCTCTTCATGATTTATACTTAACCGGCTCATATCTTCATTTTCGAGTATATCATGCCATATTTATGTTGATATTCAATATTTAACATTTTTGTGGCATCACATTTGTGTCCGCCGCAGCATCCGTAGCAGCCGTAATTTCTTCTGCCTTGACGTTGAGTTTGAGCTGCATAGGCCGCAACATATTCATTTATGGCAGGATCCATCAATGGTTCATCTGGTCCATACCATTGCTGCTGCTCAGGTTGAGGTGGCATTTGCATCTCTAGTTTTGCTACTGTCAGGTTTACATGGGCCCCTTGTTGATTGGCTGGCTCTGGTGGAGCAGGTAAGGCCATACGTTGTGGTTGATTTGGTGCGCCGTACCTTGGTGCCGCGTTGGGTGCTCCTTGATGGTAAGGATAAAAAGTATGATAAGGACTTATCTTCTGTTGAACAATTCGGGGGTTGAACGGGCAAAATGCCGTATCGTGCGATGTTGCATTGCACAGACGACAGAATCTATGTGTCAGTCTCAGATTTTGCTTTGGGACTAGACACTCGTTCGCTGTATGGTTTTGCGTGCACATTGAACACCATACATTTTTCCGTCTTGGATGCTGCAGCTGGTTTGATTCCGGTTGATGTCGCGTTACTGTTATAGCTCCCTATAAGACCTTCAATTTCTGGTCAAACTGCGCCGTAAGTTGTTCCATCTACTGTTTATGTAATTTCATCATTTGCTCCAGCAGCAGTTCTATGGATAGAGCAGATGCGGTTGATGATGATGATGCGATAGAGGGAGTAGGGGTGTGGGTGATGGATATTCGTCGTCACATCCCTCATCGTCTTCCCTAATGGCATGTTCCATAGCTTCTTGCAGAATAGCATATTGCTCCCATCATTTTAGTTCTCTTTTGATGCTTCGTGGTAGTCCGGCTAGGAACTACATGATCACCGCGTGATCGTGAGTTAGGGATACACTGCACTCGGATTGTAAGTGTTTGACCCGCTCAATATAGTCCCTGACCCTTTCTCGTTTTTCCATTTTGACTTTGCTCAGCAGGAGGAACGAGTCTTCCATGAACTTTCTTGGTTTAAAGCGCGTAATGAGAGCTGCTTTAACCGCTTCCCAAGTAGATTTTTCTTCCTCTGACAGGTTGAAAAACCAATCGTGAGCCACTGCCAATAAGGACATGGGGAACAACATCAGCTTCTCCACAGGTAGTGTACAAATGGTGCCTTTTTATAAAATGGGGAAGGCCCTTGCCCCTCAATCCTATTGGCTAATATTCACATTGTTCCTATCCATTCATCTTGGACCCAACTTGATCCAAGGGTCCACAAAAAGTACATTGGAAATCACAAGATTCATGTGAGTCCAAAATTGGACCCAACTCTAAAAAGTAAACTCTAAGTTTAGAATTGACTTTGGGCCTCAAGTTTAATTTTTAATTACAAAGGGCCCAAGTCTATTATTTTATTTACAACTTCACTTGCGTGCTCATTGGGCCATGGGCTTATACACGCAGGACGCCATGCCCTCGCAACACATTTTATTGGATGATTTTATTTATTTACACTTTGTTGGGAATTACCCCAACAACATCACGTGGGCAGTGGGCAATGGTTGCGATGCTGGGATACAGATATGCACTCCCTCTGATCCATTCTTTACATGGTCTCTCGGCAAATGTGTGCTACTGTGATCTCTCGATCCTCTTTACGACCTTTTTCATACAACAAATGAGTGTCCATATAAAATAGTTGGGCTTTGTTTTTTTATGAATTGGATAAAAGGTAAAGGTTTCAGTAATATCCCAATAGTCGAATTTACACCACCAGGATGCAAAGAGAGATACAAAATTTCACCTAGTTTCTCTTGACAAAGCAAGAGTGAAACCTTTATTCATATTCTAACAAGGTAAAATATAGCTGAAAAGTAAAATACAGTACTGAAAAAGCACCATAAAGCATAACCACTTTCAAGACGTCCAGCTGATATTTGCCACCATCCCACAACACAAAACTGCATGAGTTAGTACAGTGGGAAAGACAGGTGTCATAGCTGAGCATCAGTTGTTATCCATGTCCAAAAGAAGCAATACCACTTAACAACATAATAGCACTTTGAAAGTGTGTTCCTGTCTTCCCAAACAATAGAAAGGTTTTTAGTAATAGGCCAAACCCTGATATTATCTTATCAGGGCTTGTGCCATGCGGATCAATTTGAGGGCAATTGGTCCATATCTGATCAGTATTTATTTAAAAACGAAATATGAACAATTTTAACCATTTATATTCTATTTAGGTAAAAGACTTGGTGTGGACAACGTGTGCTGTTGTTAGGGCAAATCCATGCCATTATAACCCAAGTGAGCCTTGTAAAACAAGGTAGGTCTTGCACTATTGTCCATACTTTTGAGCATATTTATGCTTTCCATTCGTATCTCACTTGAATTCTAATGTGACACTTATTCGGGTGGGGTTAAGTATTACCGTGGTTGATTGTTACAAATACGTAGGTATTAGGGCACATCCATACCATAATAATCCATACAACCTATACTGCATATGCAGCGATGGGTTTCATATTGTTATGTTTGGTTCCAAACAAATCATTATGCTATACAAAACTCTTTTATCAACCATGGTATCAGGACTTTGCTACGGATAGGTATGGTTTATTGCTAATGAGGGACTTCCAATGTTTTTACTAGGGCAGATTCGTGCCATTCTAATTCTTGCGTAAAAACTTCGTATCTTACGCATATCCATGTTGTCTAAGAACATTATATTGGAAGCCCTACGATTTGGTTTGGGTATGGATAAAGAATGGTTAGGTTGGTATGTGAACTGGATTAGAAGGCATCTCTTTATACTTATGTCATTATTTAAATGTTGTGAAGAGTGGTAGATACTTGAGTAAAATGGAAACAACCATCTCATGAGTGTTCATGATGCTTGTAGTTTGTATATAACCCGGAAATCGTAAAAAGAAGTCATACCTGGATGATCGTAGACGTTGTATCTTGAGAGGATGCCATGTTGTTTCCACAAATTGTTTGTTTTCTTTAGACCAAAACAAAAACGAACAGTCTTTATCTCATAGCTTCATTTAAGAATCAAATAAACGCCTAAACAACTTTCGAAGAGTATTCAAGCTCGCTTGTTATAATGCGTTACAATAAGTGATGTACCTTAATAGAGACTTAGTAATGCACGATTCAAATTTGAACCTAAACGTGAGTGGTAGTAGGCCATAGTAACAAAAGATGCTACATTACCACAAAGCATAGATGATAATTTAGTGTCAAATATTAAGACTCTCTATGAGATAAGCCAACTGCTTGAAAAAACATATAGAAGTATCATTTAAGTATTAAATTAAGTGGTGGATCGATGTCCACACAACAATAGATCCATCAAGCCTTGTTCTAAGCAAACTTATTGTGAGGTGAAAGATGAACTTGAATGCTTTCTACTGTCCATCACTGGGACCAGCAGAATGTAGATTGTAAATTCTTCCTTTCAAAGGCATATTAGAACCTACTGTCCATTGCTGGATAGGAGGTATGTCAATCAGACAATAATCAAGAAGAAAGTTCATTTTTGAGCCAACTGTCCCCCATCGCTTGATAGCGGCCACTTCCATTTGGTTTCAGACACATGCTTATCAAGCATATATGTAATCAACAAAAAGGCAATAGTCCTTTGGTTTGCATTGCTGCCTAATAGGCTAAAGCCATTGAAAAAAAGTTGATAAGGACATCTAGCAGTCCATCGCTACATATGAAATAGAAATCGCTACTTTAGAAAGTGAAGGAAGTGATGAAGGGTCCATCGCTGCCTATGAGGCAATTGGATCCGTTTTTTTCTAAACAAAAAAGTGATGGACTCTGTCCATTGCTAAACAGCGAGCCCCAAAAACCCATATTTCCTCATAAATTATGCTTCCTATGATGAGTGAAGTTTAGCCATATCAGAAAACAAAAAGGAAGCATAAAATCGATTGCTAAAGGCAAGAAAAATGATAGCCTTGCAAAGGAATGAGAAAAAAACACCTACCATATGATAGCTTCCAACGAATGGAGGAGTGGTAGGGTGCAATTGCTGGAGGAGAGAGACAATGTCCTCTTCTTCATAAGATGTTGTGAGGAACATTAGTCGAGACTGCATAATTTGTAGTGTCATGCACTGAGGCTTCCAGGAAGGTAACATTTTGCTTTGCAAGGGTGGAAATAACTCATTTCCCTCCATTTAGGCTTGAATTTAAACCCATTGTAGAGCTTTTTTTTTTAAATTAGAGGTGGGAATTTAAAAAAAGGAAAATCATATAGTGGTGTATAGGGGGTATTGATTTAGGACCTTGTCCTTAATGATTTTGATCTTTAGGATTGGACAAACTATGAAGAAACAAAACATTTCTAATTACAAAGCCTTGCTAGCTTTCAGCCCTCAGCCCGACGAAGACATTCGCGAACTCGAACATCTAGAGACACAAAGCATGAAAAGTTTTGCGAACATGAAAGTCTAAGAAGACGAAGACGAACAGTTTGCGAACATGAAACTCAAAGCAGACGAAGACGAACGGTTCCATTCAGAACGAAGCACATTGCGATCAAGTACCACTTGATCAGAGATCTAATTGAGAAGAAGATGTTGTAGACTACCTTCATCGAAATGAGAGACATGGTTGTTGACATCTTCACTAAAGCCCTGGACAAAGGACTCTTTGAGAGACAAAGGAGCAGTCTTGAGATTGTAAAGCTATCATGATTTGAGAGGGAGCTGAAGAAACAAAACGTTTCTAATTACAAAGCCTTGCTAGCTTTCAGCCCTCAGCCCGATGAAGACATTCACAAACTTGAAGATTTGGAGACACGAAAGCACGAAAAGTTTCGTGAACATGAAACTCTAAGGAAACGAAGACGAACGGTTCGCGAACACGAAAGTCAAAGCAGACGAAGACGTAACGGTTCGCGAACATGAAAGATTCACGAACGAGAATCTTTTGCGGTCCAATACAAGAGAAGGCAAACGACCAAAACGAAACCAATGATGGAAACGAAACCTTCTCCTGCCCTCCACACTCCAAAGAGTACAAAAAAGATCATACAAGTACTCGTAAGTACAGATATCTAATCTAATGATATGACGTCAACAAATATATTTTAGGTTGTGGCTAATCTGCCACTCTTGTGATTCCTTGATAAAGTTGTAGATGTTTAATCACTCTAATCTTAGATTCACATAGAGCAACCATACTTACTGGATGATACTTGACATATAGATCAACGTAATACACATATAGTGTAATGCAGTAGTCTGATGCAAGTAAGCAATCAAGACGAAATACAGACAACAAGTCCGCCTGCATGCAAGACGAGCTCTATGATCAAGATCCATAGAGATCCAACTGTCCGCTAGTAAAGCAAGACGATTACTCATGAGAGAACCGTGTTCCTCCCACGCCAATGCACTGTGTGGATTTGCATGCAGTGCTTGAAGAAAACAGAGGAAGTTCAACATAGATAATTTCTCTTGTTGTGTTTGATCTCGTATGCAAATGCTTCTGTTGTTAATCGTGTGTCTGAGTTTTTCTTGTTCATTTTTTTGAATTCCGCACCTTGGTTGAAACTATGTTGAATGCTGTATTAATTTTATAAATGTAGACCGACAGAGCCTGACTACATTCTGGAGAATTGTAGGAGAGATTCAACTGGCAATGTCTAGCGATCGCATCTGAACTCCATCCAAGTCGCAAGAGGATTGTGGTTCCTTCGCGAAAGCTTCGCAACTGAAAAATCCAAATCGCGATTCTTGATCCTCATCACTGGTATTAGAGCAGGTCATCTTGTCATATTCTAACATAGCCAAGAAGCTAGCAGATCCAGGAGGCCAAGCATTCAAACAAACAACCATCGACAAGGGAACAGACTGCAAGAAGCAATGGCTTCAATCAACAGCATGCAGAGCAAGATCTGCACAATACTTGATTTCTCAGGATTCAACTTTCTAGTCTGGAAAGTTAAGACATATTTGATACTCAAGGGTGAAGGACTATTTCCCTGGGTGGATGGCACAGAAGAAATGCCTACGACAACAGGCAAGGAGCTACGTGAATGGAGGGAGAAAAATGACAAGGCAGTAGCCTTGCTATCATCTTCCATCGAAGATAGTCTCACACTTGACCTGGCTACACTCTCCAAAGCTAAGGAGATGTGGGATGCATTACTCACCAGATTTCAAACAAAATCAAGAAGCCAAATCATGATGCTGGAAGATCAGCTGACGAATTTGCAGTGGGATGGAAAAGACCTCACTTCTTTTGTAAGAAAGATGAAGGATTTGTTTCTGTCACTACATAACTCTGGAGCAGAGAATGTTGTGTCAGCTGAGAAGCAACTGACATACTTGTTGAGAGCCTTACCCAGATCATTCCAGACGACAAAGACCCTGCTCGCGAAAGATCCCGCCATGAACCTCAAAAAGGCGATTGTCGAGATTCGAGAGGAAGTCGAGGCCAGAGAACATCTTGATCACAAAGATGGTTCTGACCAGGCCTCTACAACAAAAAAGAAAAATCAAAAAAGCAATTTAAGCCTAAGAGGGAGTCCAATCAGAGGCAGGATTGTGACCAACAAATAGAGGGAACAAGCAAAGGCAACTGGAAGACCAAAGGGATGTCGAAACAACAAGGTGCAGACAAGAAGACTTGTGTGAGATGCAGAAGAGACGGGCATACTGTCAGAAATGGTGAACTTTTGCAACTTTGTCGCAGCACTAACAAGACACGAAGGTCAAACGAGAACGATTCGCGACAGTCAACGTGTCTTTGACTTGAAGCACGAACGATTCGCGAATCGCAAACACACCTCCAGGACCTCAAACCGCAAAAGGGACACAAAACAAAAACTACAAAAAAAAACAAAAAGAACGAAAGCAAACGGGAGATTACGAATCAAATGAAAAAAAAATCTTTCGCGCTGCCAGCTGGCAGTCAACGGGCTTCATGCCCAGCTGAAATGAGTAGCAACGACGAAGACTAACTAACTGGTTGATTAGCGTTAACTAGTCTGGTAATTCGACGTTTAGCTATCTTGTAAACTCCACATAGTGGAGGTATAAATGATCCTCTCTGGATCATAATGATAGATAAAGATGAGAATACAGAGATCTATAAGAGACAGAGAGAGACGTAGCAAATAGAGTAAGAAAGTAAAGACACCATAGTTGTGCATGAAAGTCTGCCAACGAGAGTAGAGTGTCAATCCGCCAACGAGCGAGACACTGACGATCTCACTCCAAAACCAAACTAACAATATGGTCGCTCTATTTTCGTGTATTTTTTTGTCTTGTGCTGTATGTCTTGATTACTAGAATAAAATATGTTCTGTGATAAGAGTCGCGTGTTTGGATCATGTAAGGACTTCCGCACAAAAAGATGATTTAAAAAAAGAAAATTGTTTGCGAAAAGAGAAGGAGAAGCGAACACAAAACAATGTCGCCTCTGCGACTTTGTGTTAAGAGCCAATAGGTTATCACTACTGATATCCCAGCAGTGATTCTTCTAGACAACACAATATGGCTACGACAATCCAGACCAAAGTAGCAATCAGTCTCAATGGCGCAAATGACAGAATCTGAAAATTCAAAATCAAAACACTCCTGAAGGGCTAAGGCATCTGGTCAGTGACCGAACTCTCAGAGGTGCAGCCTCCAGAGGGAGACCCAAGGAGAGCTGAATGGATCAGAAAGGATGAGCACGCAATGGCAATCATTGTTTCATCCATAAATGAAGATCTACTCATGCAGATTGAAGACTGCAAAAGCAGCGATGCAACATGGAAAAGTTTAAAGCATAAGTGAGGACTGTAGCTTCAGTCATGCACCTTCACAATCAGCTGCAATCAATACGGTGGGATGGCAATCAGTTGGATCAACACGTTGAGAAGATCATAACGATCTTCGCTCAACTCGCTACGTCAGGACAGGAGCACCAGGTCCCAGCACCACAACAGCTGATGTACTTTATGAAATCTCTACTGACGTCTTATCAGCTGCTGAGAATGCTCATACTGAGTCTACGAGATATGACATTCGACAAAGCAGTTAATCTTGTCGCTGATGAGAGACGAAGGAGAGAGAAGCAGTGATCAAGAGAAGGCTCTCTTCATGAAAGGAAAGAAGAAGAACAAAAACAAGCCAAGATTCGAGAAGACAAAGTCCTCAAATCAACAATCTTCCTGCGATCACTGTCACAAACCAGGCCATACGGCCAACAAATGCTGGTTCAATCCACCAATACCTTGCATGCACTGCAAGAAAGAGCATTCTGCATATGACTGTAGATTCAACCCAAAAAGAAAAAACAAAGCTGAAAAGACAAACGTTGCAGAGTCATCTAAAGATGCAGAAAGAAGTGATGAAGCTTTCACAATACTCGACAAGCTACTCCGAACATGACTACGATGTGGTCATCGATTCAAGAGCAACATCTCACATAACCTGCAGCAACAAGGTCTTGATCAACTTCTGCGAACTCAAAAACGACAGAGCGATGATTCTAGGTGATGGAATTAGACACGATGTCAAGGGCATCGGCTCTCCATAGCTACAAACACTGTCAAGCCAAGCAGAGCTGCCAGGAGCACTCTATGTGCCCTCACTCAGAAAGGATATGCTATTTGTCTCCAAGATGACAGATCAAGGCATTCGAGTTTTGTTCGACGACAATACTTGCCGTATGATCGAGAAGACGACAAACAAGTTTCTGACGGTTGGATGCAGAGAAAGAAACCTCTAGTTTATGAAATCTCTACCGACGTCCTATCAGCCACTGAGAATGCTCATACTGAGTCTACCAGATATGACATTCGACAAAGCGGTCAGTCTTGTCGCTGATGAGAGACTGATGAGAGACGAAGGAGAGGGAAGCAGTGATCAAGAGATGACTCTCTTCACAAAAGGAGAGAAGAAGAACAAAAACAAGCCAAGATTCGAAAAGACAAAGTCCTCAAATCAACAATCCTCTTCTTGCGATCACTGCCACAAACCATGCCATACAACCAACAAATGCTGGTTTAACCCAACAATACCTTGCATGCCCTACAAGAAGAAAGGGCATTCTGGATAAAACTGCAGATTCAACCCAAAAAAAAAAAAAACAAAGCTGAAAAGATAAACGTTGTAGAGTCATCTAAACATGCAAAAAGAGGTGACGAAGCTTTCACAATACTCGATGAAGCTTCAACAAGCTACTCCGAACATGACTACGATGTGGTCATCGATTCAGGAGCAACATCTCACATAACCTGCAACAAGAAAATTTTGATCAACTTTTGTGAACTCGAAAATGATAGAGCAATGATTCTAGGCGATGGAAGCAGACACGATGTCAAGGGCATCGGCTCTCTATAGCTACGAACATTGTCAAGCCAAGCAGAGTTGCCAGAAGCACTCCATGTGCCCTCACTCAAAAAGGATCTGCTATCTGTCTCCAAGATGGCAGATCTAGGCATTCGAGTTTTGTTCGATGGCAACACTTGCCGTATGATCGAGAAGATGACAAACAAGTTGCTGACGTTTGGATGCAGAGAAATAAATCTCTACTAGGCCAAAATAATAAACAACTCTGATAGCATATTAAATGCTTCAAAAAACGAAGATCAGCTCTGGCGTAGGAGAATGTATCATCTGAATATGCAGAGTTTGTATGACATGAGCACAAAGGACATTGTCACAGGTCTCAAAATATCAAGGCTCGAGGCTGAGTTCTGTGAAGCTTTTCAGAAAGGCAAGCAACATCAGAATCCATTCACACATGAAGGAAGAAGAGCCAAGGAAGTTCTTGAGCTTGTCTACTCTGATGTGTGTGGACCGATGAAAGCAGATTCGCTCTCAGGTTCAAGATATTTTCTAACGTTCATAGATGATTACAACCGAATGACACGATCTACTACTTGAAGAAGAAATCCAAAGTATTTGATTCTTTCAAGAAGTTCGTGGCATTCGTAGAGCGACGCACCTTGAAAAGGATACAGATCCTTAGATCTGACAATGAAGGTGAATACAAAAGCACAAAATTCTCAAGATTCTGCGAAGAACATGGGATTGAACACCAATTCACTCCTGCATACACACCGGAATACAACGGTGTGGTAGAAAGAAAAAAGAGAACGCTAGTCGAAGGAGCCAGATGCATGATAGCACAGGCTCAATTGCCAGGCCAATTCAAGGCCGAGGCAATAGCTGCAGTTGTACACCTGGAGAACAGATCTACAATGACAACGCTGGAGAACAAAACCGAAATGTGGACAGGCAAAAAGCCTGATCTGTCACACGCACGAGTGTTTGGATGTGCAACATACAAGCACATTCGAAAGGAAAAGAGAAGCAAGCTCGACGACAAATCCGAACAAACAATCATGGTCGGCTACTTGAATGGAACACATGTGTACAGACTCTACGATCCAACCACGAAGAAGGTTGTTTTGAGCAGAGATGTAAAGCTTGACGAGTCCACATTCCCTGGACTGAAAGACAAAAGAGGCCATGAGATCTTCACACTGCTGCCTATTCAAGAGGGAGATCGAGGACATACATCAAATCAGAATGCAGGACCCCAGACTCCAGAGCAGCAGAAAATAGAGGATCGACCCCACGAACAAGAAATGTTCGAGCAGCGATGAAATGAACCTTGAAGGTCAACAAGACAAAGAAGACCTCCAGGCTGCTATTCTGACAATCTTCAATGGAGCAAAGACACACAGTTTTTGTACTGCAGCTTCAAAGAAGAGCTAGAAACATACCAAGAAGCAACCTGACTATGCATGCAGAATGCATAGAAGCATCTATGGTCTGAAACAATCAGCCCGACAATGGTACAAGAAGAAAGATCAAGCCCTGAAATCATTAGGATTCAAGCCTTTGTTGGCTGATTCCAATGTATATGTCAGAGTTACGGATGGGCAGATCATCATTGTGGTTGTGTATGTGGACGACACTCTGATACTTTGCAGGAGTGAGCAGCTAATTGCTAAAGTAAAGGCAAACATCTCAAAACATTTCGAGATCGTGGCTTGCAAATTGAAAGGGACTACGAGAAAAGTAAGTTATACCTTCACCAGTCCAGATACACCCAGAAGATCCTAGAGGACTTTGGGATGCTGAACTGCAAAGGAGCGAACACTCCAATGCTCGTAGGGACGGTGCTGACGAATGATGATTGTCCAAAGACCGAGGAAGAGAGAGAACAGATGCAGCTCACACCTTACATGAAGCTGATAGGATCATTGATGTACCTTGCTGACAATACACGTCCTGATATTGCTTATGCAGTATTCAGGATGAGCCAATTTTGCACGAATTCAGGCTTGACACATTGGAAGATTGAAAAAACAAATTTTGCAATATCTTCAATTAATGAGCGATCATGGCTTGTGTTATTGTCGTGGTGCAAGTTTTAGGACACTTTCTACAATGACGCTAGCTGGGCATCTCTCAAGGATGATTGTAAAAGCGTCTTGGGAGGATGCACCATCACATTAGGAATAGCAGTTCTCTGGGTCAGCAAGAAGCAGACGTAGCCCAGTCATCCTGCGACGTAGAATATGTTGCAGCAGCAAAGATGGATAACGAAATAATTTGGCTAAGTCAGTTCCTGGAGGAATTGGACGAAACAAGAAACAAGCCCCTGGTCTTGCAGATGGACAACACGCCAACAATACACCTGACGAAAGATCTCATGTTCCATTTCAGAACGAAGCACATTGCGATCAAGTACCACTTGATTAGCGATCTAATTGAGAAGAAGATGTTGTAGACTACCTTCATCGGAACGAGAGACATGGTTGCTGACATCTTCACTAAAGCCTTGGACAAAGGACTCTTTGAGAGACAAAGGAGCAGTCTTGAGATTGTAAAGCTATCATGATTTGAGAGGGAGCTGAAGAAACAAAACGTTTCTAATTACAAAGCCTTGCTAGCTTTCAGCCCTCAGCCCGATGAAGACATTCACAAACTTGAAGATCTGGAGACACGAAACACGAAAAGTTTCGTGAACATGAAAGTCTAAGGAAACGAAGACGAATGGTTCGCGAACACGAAAGTCAAAGCAGACGAAGACAAATGGTTTGCAAACATGAAAGATTCATGAAAGAAAATTTTTTGCGGTCAAGTATGAGAGAAGGCAAATGACCAAAATGAAACCAACAACGGAAATGAAACCTTCTCCTGCCCTCCATGCCTTTTGTCAAGAAGCTGTTTTTGACTTTTCAACTATTCGATGTACACTTGGCCTAGTTATATATTTACACCTGTGAAAGACCGTAATGTTGTTTGCCGATCGATTTCTTTTTTGGAACTTTTTGGTTATAGTTTTATACAATTCAAAACTCCCACTGGGTAGGGACTTGTGATTGGACCGTAATTGCTGGTCGTGACTTTCCTGAGTGCTAGGGACCTAACACTTGTGGTTAAAGTAAGTCTTTTTTAATCTAACTATAGTTAGAGTAACATATATGATTTACGAAAGACCGCCATCATATATTTCAAATCTGGTTTTTTATTTTCATACTGATTCATCTACATTTTGTTTAAGACTCTGTTGTTCATTTTCTTTTAGCTTTGCAATGGCTTCCGGAAGTCGTAGACCACAAAACAATATTGTCTCGTTATCAGTTGCATCAACATTAGAAACAATCAGGTCCACCACTGTATTTAGGTCATCTGCATGTATAGAAGGGGAATTGTGCATTTGAAGATCAGGGATTAGGGGAGGACTCTCAACCCAAGGAATTGCAGACGTGCTAGCCAGATCTTTTCTAATGGGAGGAGGCGAGGGTGAAGAGCTGGGAGACCTAGGCTTGAGTTGCGAACGCTTGGGCTGTGCTTGCTTTCTCTTTTTTCGGGGTGGGACAAGCCCCCTTTCAAGAGGAACTTGCCTCTGTGTGAGGCCAGACTTAAAAATATTGTCATAGGTGTTTCGAAGCCTCATGACAAGAAGCATATCCTTGGGCATCAATGTCACCCTCTTGGCATGTATCGAGCACAACATTGAATCCTCAAACATTTTTGTCTAGAAGTCCTCGTATGCAGTATGGAGTGCCTCCAATGCAGTGATATTCCACCTTACTAGATAGGGCAGATGAGTGGTCATATCTTGTGTAACCTCCCTCACAGCCCGGTAGAAGGCTACTTTCGGGATCAAAAATTTGGTGCTCCTCTACAATGCCCTGATGTCCCTCAACCATGGATGGTGAGGGCTTCTTCGTCTGTGGACGGGATGTACGGGTTCAGAAGTCTGCGGATGGGATGTTGAACGAAGCTGGTAAGCCTAGCGGTTTGCTTCGTCCGAGCCATTGAGGCCGAATATTTATATCACGAGAGGACAGAGCTATAGCAGTAGAGAAAGTTAGATTCTCTCATGTGATGGCGATACTGGGAACTCTGAGGATGATATCGCTACGATGCGAGAGAGTAGCAGAGTCAGGCGAGGAGAGGAAGACACTCGCATGATGGCAATACTGGATACATTCAGGCTGATATCGCTACGATGTGAGAGGGTATCAGGAACAGGCCTAGAGATGAAGTCGCTCGCGTGATGGCAATATCAAGTATAAGTCATATAGAAGCAATTGAAGTTGAAAGCAAATTACGCGAAAATCTGTATAGTCCTCGGGAATGGACTTATATAGGCAAAAAACGTTCCCACGTGTGAATACTTGCGACACGTGGCCCAATCAGTAACTGACGTGTGGAGCTACATGTCTGTTTATGCAGGTGTAAAACTGCACATCTGGAGCAACATGTGTGGGATTTCACGTGTGGACACATGGTCGAATGGTACAACGACACGTATTCTCATACGTATTAGCGCACACGTGTGGGCATGTGGCCCAATCAGTACCTGACGTGTGGAACTACATGTCTGTATCCGCACGTGTGAAACTGCACATATGGAGCAACACGTGTGTCCACGTGGTCGAATGGTGCAATGACGTGTATTCTCGCACGTGTGGGCACGTGGCCGAATGGCAGATTGACGTGTATTGTAGCACGTGTGGCCTCGCACATGTGGATGGTACATTACACGTCATAGATCTGATCCGTTGTTGGATTGATGTGTGTACGGTTTGGATTTTATTGGTTTTAGCTATATTAATGCTGTTTGATCAGTTAAAACCTTTCTCTAAGTTTTCAATTTTCACTCCCTGTAGCTCTTGGTGTGTCAACACTACTAGTTCTTTGCAGTATCACTACCACATGAGAATCTACTTCAGATTCTAGACGATCTTGGCTCCCTCGCGTCGTTCCGATATCCGGTCATTCACCAATATCGCCATCATGCGAGGACTGCCTGATAGTCTTCTAACTCCATGCCATCCCACATTGTAGTGATACTCGGCCCTATTGTTCATACTTTCGAGATGGCCGCCTCATCTTCTAATACCTTTGATTCTGCATTGCACGCCTTCCTTGTTGTATCCGGTGTTGGTAACTACATAGGTCACTATAAGACGTATTTCAATATGTCTTTTGATATTGAGAAGTTTAGATCAGAACATAAATCCTATTTTCCAACGTTGTGTAAAGAGTATTATGATACTCTCAATCAGTCTATGTTGATAATGGATAATTTATGATTCATCCATTTCCATGACCTGGTACTTGCCCAACCATCTTCAAAGCAAGCCCACAACCGACGATTCACGAAAATAGTGAGTGATTTTAAATGTGTGGTCCATTGTGACCAGCACAATCGATCATGTCACCTTTTGCAGGAGGGCATGGGCTTTGTGTTTTACCTTTCTGCTCTTGTTCTTGAAGAGGCAGGAACTTCAGGGCTAAGCATTGAGGGTGTCTCATCAGCAACTGCTTATGTGATATTAGAGTCAGCTATTGTTGATGATGTCTTGGGTGCTGACGAGGAGGCAAGATTGGCAGCAATGTACGACCCAGCTGAGTCTCGTGCATTGTACATTTCTTCCTTATCTGACGTGAATCCATATGACAAAACCAAGACTGTCCTCGGTTTGCTAGTGTATTACATGAATAGTGTCGCATACCTCTCTCTGAATGATGTTGGAGATGTTCTTGGCCTAAGGGAGGACGAAATATTATCAATTTTGTCTAATTTCATCAATGAATTTGAGGATTTCATAGATCTCGAGGGTGATGATGATCTATGTGCTTCTATTGATTACAAAGCCGGAGATGAGTGGCTGGACGGGACTGAAGCCCTGCAATCAATCATGTCTGAAAGCAGGGCATACCAGGCAAATTTGCCCAGTGAGGAAGAATTTCTAAGAATCCGGAGCAGATATGTTTCACAGTCTTCGAAAACTAATCCATCCACTACTTCGACAACCATTGTTGCTGGTCATGATCTACATACTGCTGCACTTATTCAAGCTGATGAGCATGATCTGGTAGGTAAATCTGGTTTTATTTGAATGAGATTTCTATTCAAATATAGTTATTTTGTTTTTCAAGATTGTAACCTTTGCTCGTATTTTACAGGCTACTGTGGAGGACGATGCCTTTGCAACAACGCATGGATATTTGAGGGAAGGTCAGGGATCACGACAAAGGGATTCATCCCTGTCCCATTATTTGAAGTGCTTTGTAAATAAAGAGATTTGCATTGATCATAGCAAATTTTCTTTAGATGCTGCGACGATAATAATGGCAATTAAAGTGTTATTCAATTTCTTGAACGAGCTTAAATACCCTCCGAATACATATAAAATTATTTTTGCGAAGAGAGACATTGTCATAAAAGTATTTGGCTATGTAGTTGAGGAAGTTTCTGAAAGGGTCTTCCTCCTTATCTGTTTTCTCTAGATACAATGACTTGAGCAAAAGAAGATCCATTGATTTTCTAGATCCATATGATAGAAAAAAATTTATTCATGACCACACAACAATGTTGATCATTAAAGACAAAGAGAAACAATGATTTTGCCTTGCATTGTACTTGAAATGATGCGATATAATACATATATTTTTTTCGTCAGATATCATGAAAATTACTATGAGTTGAGTCTTGCATCAATATTATTTTCGTCTATAAATTTGCACGTCTTTCTGAATTTCTATTAGTTTGTTGATCTAGTTTTTGAACATGCCTGTAGAACCATTGAAATAGCTAGATGATGTAACTATTTTTTTTGAGATGTTCCACCGTGTTGTGTATTTCGATGAAATGTTGCTCTAGCTTGCCAATGCGATTTCTCCATTCCTTGTGATGACCAAATACTTAGACTATCGTAAGCTTTTGCAAAAAATGATGCATGATGTCGTAAAATGTGCTGCAATACCAGAGATACAAATATTGTCATATTAATCATTTTAAATTTAGCATATGTGCAATGAGATTATAATTCAAAGAGCTAGTTACATTGAAAAGAGATTTACCATGTAATGCGTACTATGACCTTCACCCCAGGCGTCTTTAACTGCATCCACAAACTCAATTGTTTTTTTTCTCAATTAGTAGGACATCAGTATTAGACAGTTTATCTCTTCTGAGCAATTTGACCATGTTGTCAAGCTTTGTCCAGACTTCAACTTTTTTAATCCTCGTTGTTCCTTTTTCTTCAAAATCCTTTGTGGCATTGAGTACATCTATCCAAATTGAGTACTAGATTTTAGTCGGTTTTCCGATATGATTTGATAAGAAATGACGAGCTTTGGATCCTCCTATGCTTGGTTTGCATGGGATGTTTCCCGTTTTCCCTGAAAGCTTCTCGTCCTTTTGTATTTTAACTTGTCCTTTAAGAAGTCCCGCTTTTGATAAAACTTCCTGCAGTCGAGCTATTGCTTTTTTGGCTAATGACTCTGGCTTAGTATTCCAAGAAACCAAATATGAAGGTATATCAATATTTCGATAATTCTAACCTCTCCACGTAGTGTACAAATGTGAACATTTGTAAGCGGAATCGGTAATACTGGTTTCCAAGGCGGATCTTCTATATCCCTTGAAACTCTCGTGCTCTTTGACATGTCTTGTGTAGTTTTCATGCAATAGAGGCATGGATGTTTTGAATTTGCTCCACGTGAGATGTTGAACATGCACTTCAACGACTTCAAGCTCCAACCAAATCCTATTCCACCTTAAAATCACCTATTCTAGGAACATCGAGTGGTGTGTCGCTCATATGATTCTTAATTATCTCTAAATGTTCTGTTTTACTAAAAATCCAAAATAGAATGTCATGATCTTCTTTTAAAACCTGTTTGAAACACAAAATCATGAACTACTATAAGAGAATTGAACTTAGACCTATAATAACAAAACAATATTAGCTTAAAATAGAAAATTATAAATTCTCAAAATGAATTAGTTGCTAGTACTAAATAGAATAGATTTAAACCTGGAAAGCTGCTAACCACCAAATATTATTTTTGGACTGCACACTGAAATTAAGACTCTCTGAGTTTATCATATTGCTTAATGCTCCATTCATAAGCGTAACACTAGCCCTTGCTAGCTTTTGTCCCTTTATTACTTCTGATTCATCTAACTTGAGAACTAATATCAATTTTTCAACACTTTCATTTGTGATTCCATAAAACTTTACAATAAATCTCAGTAAATGATTCAGATCAATAAACATATTGTTGGTGGAATCATATGACAAAGTGCCATGTTTTGAGTTATTAATTTCATTGATATGGTAAGGAATACCAATGGTGTTTTGCAAACCCCTGTTTAACACATCCCTCTCTAATTTGATTTGAAAGGGCCATGGAATAGGAAATTTTTTTATATGTACTTGTCCAAATGCCACTTTGATAATTCTAAACATTGTGCCATATGCATCCTTGCTAATACCAGAATAATCACATGCTCCTTGTATCAATTTTCAGTCAATAATCATGCCGACTTCGCCCATAAGGGCCTCTGCAATCTTGGACTTAATTTGAGAATATCATTGATTTCCCAGTAGACTTCTCATTGACTTGGCTGTAAGTACTGCACTCAAAGACTTTCCATTAATCATGTCCTTGTATTTCAGATTTTGATTGGTGACTAAAGCTGACCTGCAAAATAAAAATAAGATTTAGAAAAAAAACAATTCACAATCATTGATGTGTTGGATGGAACAAAACACATATATAGTTTAAAACAAAATCTTACTTGAAAGCATATATTCTTTTTTTTTCATTGACCCCCACTTGATGAAAGCTCATCTATACCTGTTGAAATAACTCTTTTGCGCTTATTGTTCATTCTTCCGTAATGTGTTTACTTCTGCACTTATTTGACAATATGAGGTACACAATCTTTGTACAATTAGTTTCATATTGTCATTTTCTTGGTTAAGGTTCAATATAATATTTTGCAAATGAGAATTATCTATCTTCAACATTTCATTCTCTTATTTTGTTTGCAACAAAAGAGTTTCTTTTTCTTTGTAGTCAATAAACAAACCATTCAACATATTTTCCAAATAATGATTTTTTTTCATTGAATTACTAATGCCATAACTTTTCAATCTTTCACAATAACCCAATAAACCATTGTGTCCTTCACACAAAAATAGTATGAGTTGTGTGACTGATTTAAAATTTGGATATTGCATCGAGCTTGGATCTATTGGATATAAACTTCCATCAACCCATAGATCACAATGTTTCCTGTTCTCCGTTCTATGATCCACGATTTGGTGAGCTGGTAAGGTGGATCGTTTCAGAATTTTTTTTGATAGTGGGCATATTCTTTAGGAAGATCAATATGGAGATGACTTAGACATCTTAATAATCGATAGATTAATCTAGTAGAAAGCCAAATTGTTATATATCTTGCAAGCTATTAAAACTGTTAATCGAAAAAAAATTTCAACTGCAAAAGTTAAATGACCTTGGTGCTCTTTTTGATCCAACACACCCCATGTTTCTTGCTTTATATGCAAAATCAAAGCTTTGCAGTTATGAGCATAATACTTTTCCAATAGACATGTGTTGAAATTGCAAATTTTTGAATTGCAAAAATTTGAAATAACCTTGCCGCTCCTTTTGATCTAACACACTCCATATTTTTAGAATTGCAAAAATTTAGATTCATGTTGGCGCTCATTGTGATCCAAAATATTCAAAGTTTCTTGTCATGATATTCAGACGGATAAGACTGTTTTCATTTGATGTGAAAGCTATCAGTAGATGGAAAGAAACTGTGATGTGCAACACGCTTTGCATTTACACGAGAAGTCATGTTAGTTAATGGTAAAAAATAAAACCTTGAAGTATGGACCCCACGCGTTGCGGCTATCCAACTTCCAGTTAACTACATATGTTACTAGTGAGGTCAAGTCATCGGAGTTGTGTGGGCAGACCAAAAACTCGGTCGGAGTTTTAAAATCCGACATTTTTCTCTCTCTTATGTGGCATTTCTTAGACAGCCCTTTTGGGCCTTGGAAATCCTCTAATGATAGCACTGGTTTATCAAATTCATTAAGTTGAATTTATATTAAATATCTATAAAACCATGACTTGACCCTATTTGTTATTGGATTGTGACATGAAACGAAAATGACATTTGGTTCACATTTGTACTGTAAAGTGTCTTATTCCTAGGAGTTGGAACTCTCAGATGGTAGGAATTCGAGAATGATAGTACCAACCTGATGGGTTGTTTTATCTGATGGAAGAGGTCCTGAGGCTGCAAAAGAATGAGGTTGGCCTCCAAGATTATATCAAGGCCCTCAGATAAATCCGTGATGGACGCGACAACTAAATTCCAAGAAGCCCAACAGTCTGCACAACAACAGATAGCCCCACTCTAGGCCCAACTATTAGTGGCCGAAAGAGAGAACCAACCCCTTGGAGTGGAGGTACAAGCCCTCCATCAGGAGAAAATGGAGTGGCTCTCCCAGCTAGTGTTGACCAACAGACCGCTCACCCAACATGAGGCATATTTTCTGACCCACCAGGTGCAGTTTTTCAGACAAACATTGGCGGGATACCAAGGGGAGTTTGATCAATATCGCCTTCAGGCTCATCATGAGTTATCTCAAGCCAGTGCCGCCCTCAGAGATTGGTAGCAGCGCACAGCTCAAAAACCACCACCAGCCCCAGTTGTAATTCCACCACCACCACAACTTGAAGTTGCACCGACAGAAGGAGGCAAGATCAATGAACATATGTGGTGAGGCCAGCATTCTACCAAGGCCAAGGAGCATACGAAGGGCAAGGGCCCGAGCAGAACACACCAATATCGATGGAGGAGCATCATGTGTCATCTTCCCAGGGCTCTAGCTTTGTATCAACCAGCTGCACATTCTGAAGACCCAAAAGCGTGAAGGAATAAATTACCGACTACCTCATGCAGTATCCCACGAGTCCTCACGCGGCGGGTGGCAGAATTTAATAGCAAAACCATGGAAAACAGCAAAAACATGACAAAATTTAATAGCAACATTCAATAAAAGCATTAGACTAGAAAGCAAGAGCACATGAGGATGCTTGGATACTCAAAGTGGTAGAGTTTCCTCCTCTCAATTAGCATGTCAAATGGAGTACAAGAGGTGCTTTTTTCTTCTCAGGGAGGCCCTTGCCCCTTTGCTTCAATTGGCTACTTCATTGAGGGAAGGATTGAAATCCTAGCCCTTCTAAAGAAACACAACCAAAAGCACAGTCCACCTACCACCACTTTGACTTTGACTACTTCTTAGAACTAAAATCAAACTTAATCAACTTAGACTTTGGGCCTTTAATTTTATTTTATTTACATGGCCGAATTCTATTTTATTTCATAATACAATATTTAACATGTGCTCATTGGGCTACGAGCTTACGCACACAGGATGCCACAGCCCTCACACCTAATTTATTAATGTACAATAAATACCATCAACACCCGGAGGAGCTGCTCATCTTGGAACCTCAGCTTAGATATGCAAGTATTCACGTGGCCTCTAAAAGATAAACCAATTCACAACTACTGGTTACTTCTTTATAAAAACTTGAGGTGACATTGGAAATGACCTATTTATAAGGACAATTGTTAGCTCATCACTCAATCCAACGCACATGAGATTGTGACTAGAGCTAGACTTCCCTTATGGTTTGGTGGAATCAAGATAGGAATTTATGAATATCTCATTATTTAAATCCAGCTTGGAATTTGTAATTAGCAACACCTTTTAAGGTTCTACTTTAAGCCCAAGGGAACTCCTAAATCCTAGACTCCAGAAAAACTAAGACTTAGGACTTTGCACAATAAAAAGTTTATGAAAAAAACTATATTTAGGAAAAAGTATTGTGATAGTAACAATATGACCAACGAGCTTTAGAATCTCTCTCTTCGAAATATATCTTTACAAATTTGCAGTTGTGTCTCTTTCCAATCATGACCACATAAATATATGAATGGGACCAAGTTTTGGTTGTCACTCTTGAGATTTTGCAGTTTTTTTTCAAGCTCTCTCTGTTTTGGGTTCTCTAACTACTTGGCAAAGAGTTGGGAGAAAGTATTGATGATGAGATGAGCCGCTTGGTAGAGCTCCACAGACTTATTATGAAAAGTTTGTTACAAAGTTTCTTAGTAAGAAATCACTGAACTTTATATGCACTTTATAATGATAATTGTAGCTATATGTTATCTATGCGTCCAACAACAAAAAAAAGTATGTGTGCATATGTATAAATAATGAGGTGTATTTTTGCAGTTGTCTAAAGTGTCAAGCAAATCATACAATGTACTAAAATGGTACTTTGTAGTTCAAAATGTTAATTGAAGTTGCAGTGAACGTTTAAGACTTTGAGGCGCATGCATATAGACATGTGGTGTATGTTATGCCAAAACACAAAACATTCCAAATGTACTATGGATTGTAATTTTGTAGCTAAAGGTTGTAATGCAACATTTGAAAAAGAAAAAAAATTGTAAAGCTTAATGTCAAAAATGTGCTTAGTGGAGATGATTTGGAGAACTTAGATTTTAAGTATTTGGATTAGGCGAGAATGATCATTGCTTCTGACCTTCATATCAAGATGAAGTCAACATAATTGTTACTAAAATTATAAAAATTATGAATCATATAACGTCCATTGTCCCATTCTCGTTGTGGATTCCAAGATGTCCAAAAATATACATTCGAGAGGTGCTAGCACATCCAAGAACTCACAATGAAAATCTGAATACTATGAACCCTTCACACTTGAAAACTTAGCCCAAGTTAAAATGCAATGTGAGCAAAGCACATGATGGATCCTGGAGGAGCTGCTCATCTTGGAACCTCATCCTAGATGTGCAAGTATTCATGTGGTCTCTAAAAGTTAAACCAATTCACAACTACTGGAAATGACCTACATATAAGCAAACTTGTCTCAATTAGAAATGACCTATTTATTAGGATGATTGTTAGCTCCTCACTCAATCCAACTCACATGAGATTGTGATTAGAGCTAGACCTCCCTTATGGTTTGGTGGAATCAAGACAAGAATTCACGAATATCTCATTATTTAAATCAAGCTTGGAATTTGTCAATAGCAACACCTTTTAAGATTCTAGTTTAAGCCCAAGGGAACTCCTAAATCCTAGACTTAGGACTTTGCACAATAAAAAGATTATGAAAATTACTATATTTGAAAAAAATATTGTGATAGTACCAACATGACCAACGAGCTTTAGAATCTCTCTCTTGGCAATATGTCTTTACAAATTCTCACTTGTGTCTCTTTCCAATCATGACCATATAAATATATGAATGGGACCAAGTGGTTGTCACTCTTCAGACTTTGCAATTTTTTTTCAAGCTCTCTCTGTTTTGGGTTCTCTAACTATTGGCAAAGAGTTGGGAGAAAGTATTGATGATGAGATGAGCCGCTTGGTAGAGCTCCACAGACTTAATCTCATACCGATTCATTGTCACAAGTGATTGTTGATTATAAAAAGTTTGTTACAAACTTTCTTAGTAAGAAATCGTTGAACTTTACATGCACTTTATGGTGATAATTGTAGCTATATGTTATCTATGAAAACAAAGTATGTGTGCATATGTATAAATAATGAGGTGTATTTTTGCATTTGTCTAAAGCTTCAAGCACATCATACAATGAACTAAAATGGTACTTTGTAGTTCAAAAATGTTAACCCAAGTTTTAGTGAACGTTTTAGACTTTGAGGTGCATGCATATAGACATGTGGTGTATGTTATGTCAAAACACAAAACATTCCAAATGTACTATTGATTGTGATTTTGTAGCTAAAGATTGTAATGCAATATTTGAAAAAGGAAAAAATTGTAAAGCTTAATGTCAAAAATGTGCTTAGTGGAGATGATTTGGAGAACTTAGATTTTAAGTATTTGGATTAGACGAGAATGATCATTGCTTATGACCTTCACAGCAAGATGAAGTCAACATAATTGTTACTAAAATCATAAAATTACAAATCATTGAAAGTGCATTTTAAGCAATGTGCATATTTCACCAAATGATGTACCAAAGGCATGGTACATGGAGAGAACTTATGGAAGTTATTTGGAAGGCATTTTTGGTGGCTAATGATGTAGAATTATCAAAGATTTATCAATTGTAAAATGGGGAGTAAGATAAATACCTATGTCAAGAAATTTTTGGATCTATTGACTAAGATTCCATCATTCGACATGAAGTTAGTCTCATGGCAATTCATCCTAGGATTTTTTGGTTGACTACTAGAATGAATGTCCAAGAAACTTGCATTAAAATCTTGACGGAGTGATCCATATCATAAAGGCCCATGATTCTATGATAGTAGCATCAAGGAAGCAGTAGGAGTAGGAAAAAAACAATTTCAAGAGCAAAATCAGCCCTGGTACTTTGATGAATTGGATAGAGCAACTTATGAATTCTTATGAATTCAGCAAAGCAAATTGTCCCAGAAGCCTCATAAATATATTGTTTGCTACATTTTCAATAAACATGGACATCTTATAAAAACTTTTCATGAGTGAAAGAAATCAAGAACTTAAATGATTGAAATGTCGGGTGATAAAGGTTTGAAACTTCAAACTAATTTGGTTGATTGTGAGTGTGAATGTTCATTCAATACTATTTCTTTCATGCCAAATGCCAACTATTTCATTAAAAAGACACAATGTATGGTGAGGAAGTTAGTACTTTACTAAACAATGGATTGACTCATAACTTTAAAAATCCTCATATTTTGTAGATTCTGAAACTCGACCTGAACACTGAAACCAAAACTATATATATAAGATTTATATAGCTTTGGTTGTTGAATTGGAGGCTTGGGATGTAAAGTGCCAAATTTTCCAGTTGTTATTTAAGGACATATGGAACTAATAGTTAATTTTCATGTTTTAGATTGAGCATGGACGAATCTTATCTTAGATTACGAATGCTTATTTAAGAAATCCAAATATTTGGAGATTAATTTTTGAAAGATGTGTACTTTTTTTTTCAGAGAAGGGGATAAAGTAGTTACAATGTTTGGAGATAAATAAGTTCATTTCTTTGAGGGGCTTTCTTCAATGGAAGTTGATTCTATGTATGAAGCATATTCTTTGTTTGCTTTACCTATTTTGGAATTTTCCAAGAAGGATTCAAATGGTTGTGAACTTTTAAAAGTTATTAACTCTGTTGATTAAGATGTAGAGCAAATGAAGAAATATATGATCATTAATGAATTTCAAGATGTTTTTCCAGTTGAATTACCTCATGCATTATCACCCTCTACGTTAGTTGACCATAAGATAGAGTTAATTCCAAGTAGTCCACCTATCTCCAAACAACCTTATGGTTATTTTAGGAGGAGATAGAGGTTACTAATCAGATAGAAAATTATTTGAGGATGGGACATATTCAATCTAGTAATGCACCATGAAGTGATTTGGTTCTCTTGAAAGGGAAGAAGGATGGAGGCTTTCGGATGTTTGTCAAGATGGGTGATTTGGTATGTGAAGAATTGCCAAAAATTGGCAAATCTAGCTTGATCAAAAACCATGTAGAATAGTGTAAATTGTGTACATAAGTGGGTCCCACACATGTGAGGCCATGATGCCACATGGGAAACCCATCCTAATGTAGGTTAGGTCAAGTCAAGAGAGTTGGTCATGTCTATTTGGTGGTCATCCCTACTTTATAGGACCTACACCTAAGTTTAAGGTGAAAATTTGACCAACTAGCTACCTACCAAGCATAACTCTAGGAAATAGACTAGGGTTTCATTTTAGGTCAAGGAGAGTGAGTTAACTTCCTTATTACATGCTGGAAATCCACCTAACTTCAAGAAGGAAGTCGAATTTGCTATGTATTCCCTCTCTCCATAGTGAGAAGAAAGAAAATTTTGGGAGCTCATTGGCAATCTCAAGCTAGTTCACTAAAGCTAAACGTTTTAAAGATAATGGCTTACTACATCCTTTAGATATCCCATATATAAGAAATGAGAAAGTATACCTATGGATTTTGTGGTTGGACTTCCCAGGACCCAATGCTAGAATGAATCTATTTGGGTGGTAGTGGTCAAACTAGGCTAAATTAGCTACATTCATTCCTATGAAATCAACTACGAAAACTCTTGATTTAGCCCAGATTTTGTTGATAGGTCAATATACTTTTGCGTCATTCAATGGTTATTCTCTCTTTCCCTTTTGCAATATTTGGCCATAATTCTCTCTGGCATATGGTTTTCAATAACCCCAAAGCTAAATGGAGAATGGTTGATAAAGAAATCAAGAACTATACATCCATGGACGTGACTTTGCAAGACACGATTTTTTAATGTAGTCAATTGATAGTTCTTTTGATTTTCTTGGGGATATCCTTGATTATTGGTTTGCAATGACCACCACTACTTCCTTGATTATGGTATGACCAACATCATTGCCATTAAAGACATCTGCACTGAGGATAAGGAAGAGTTGCTAGTTGCAAGTACACATCTAAGTGGAGAGACTAGTTCAAGAATGGGGAATAAAAATGAGTTTGTGGACAAGTAAAAATTATGTGGATTTGATTCGGGAGTCGTGTGAAATTTTCAATGACTTTTAGCTAGACATGATGTCATTGACATTAGGACAATTGCATCTTGAGAGGAGATGCTCACTTACTCTTTTCCATTATATCAAATTTCTTCATATAATGCTATTAGAATGGTGAGAAATGAGTGATTGAGACTAAAGAAGGTGTAGAAGACTACAAGACACGTTATGGAAAAATGCAATTCCTTGTTTTTCATCATGGCCATCCTTTTGTACTCATGTATGACCAATGACCATCCCATAACATTGTGAAACCCAATGTGGATGGTGGGGACGTTCAGACAGATTTGAACTAAAGTGACCTCATATCAAGTTCTTGATATTTGCAAGTTGGAATGAGAATCATCAATCATAAGGATGGATGAGGCCATCTTTGAAGAATTCATGTATGACATTGTTAGGAATGTAGTTGAGCAAGCCAGTTTCATTCATCCAAAAAGAGAAGGCCTTCATGGTGTGGGTTATCTTATCAATTGATTAGATGTTTGAACTTATTGTGAATGTAATATGATTTGATATATTATAAAGTATAAAAATTGATGTAGTTAATCTTGGTGAATTAGGCATAATGTCTAGGGCATAATTGCATACCGATTTCATGTACCCTTCATAGATTTGGTGGAGTTACACCACCATTCTTGAATGGTGCTACAAATATTAATGTGCTAAAAACATGAAGTAGAAAACTCACCACGAGTTGTCTCATTAACTTTGTCAAATAGAGCTTGAGGACACTTCTTTGGAAGACAACTTTGAACTGCCAATCAAGTAACCTTTTTGTAATTAAGAGCAATCCAATACCCAAGCAAAATGCACCTCGATCGAGTACGAATTGGGTAGCTTTTTCTAATGATTCCCATTTGCTTTAAAGGTCTCGTGAACCGCATAGAACTTTCAAAGCATGTCACACACATCGCCATGAATGCATGTTATAGGAAGAACTCCTCACCTCTTTCATTACCTTTATAGAATTTTATAAGCTGAAGCTGCTAACTGGAGAGAAAAGAAGCCACTGCCTGCTCGGTGCTGAAGCCAGTTCCCTTATCGTTGTCAACATTGAAGATCATGATGCCTGGAATGTTCAATTGTTGGGCGGCTCCAGTGAAGTCGGATCCCTGCAGTCCTCGGCCACCAGCCTCAACACTAGCCAGCAGCTTGCTAGCATCGAAACTGCCAGCCACATTGTTGTAGCTGCTTATGAAGTCGGATTGAGATGCCAAACCATCAGCGTAGAACTGATAGTTCACGTAATCTATGGAGGAACCAAAGTTGGCAAAGAGGTCTGCATAGATGGAAAGAGTGGCTCCAAAGGGGGCAATGGATGCTGTGGAAATAGTTCCAGCGCTCTTGAGGTTGGAGATGAGACCACCAATGCAGGTGGTGAACGTGGTAGAGGTGGGAAAGTTCTCGTAGTCTACGTCCACGCCGTCCAGTGAGTATTGAGAAACGAGGCTGGAGATGGAGCTGACTGCATTGGTGATCCAAGTGTCGGTGCTGGGGGGATCATACCAATCGACATTCCTGGTGGTGCCGTCTGAGGTGAACTGGGAGAAGCCTGCGAGGCTGACAAGCAGCTTGACGTTGGGATTGCTCTGCTTGAAGCTCTGTGCAGCCTCGGGAGTTAGACTGGATGCCCAAAAGGGGCTGAAGATACCATTCTGAGTGTTTCCCGAGGCGTCTGCATCGATGGCGAATGAGAGAGGTAAGATGTATTGCAGGGAGGCGGATATAGGGAGATCCGTAAATTGGAGATCCGACGCTCCAGAGGCGCCTATGTAGTCCACTATCAGGTTACCGTGGGTGGATTGGAGGAGTGCACGAGCACCTGCCCCAGGGAAATGTCTGACCGCCGACGCGGTGTCGATGGCTGTTGAAGAAATAATTATCAGTAGCACAACCATAGCAGGAATTTGGGGAAGCTGAATTCTTTGCCTTTGTGCCATTGCTTCAATTTATGAATCAGCCTCTAGAACTGTATTTTTTTTATGGTATTTCGACTGGAATTCGCGATCCACAGGATGATCACTTGTGAGTACTATGAGAGCTAGAGATAAGGCTTTGGAGTTTGGAAGTTAGGATTCCTGAGCTAGCTAGATAGTTAACTCTCAAGGGAGTGGAGCACTAGTGTTTTATGATGAATGTGAATGATAGTGCTGCAGGCATCGTAGAGGAGAGCAGGATTTATATCGGCTGAGTACAGAGCATAGAAGACTAACTGGAGCTGAGTGGAAAGGAGAGGAACCGCCGTGGAAGCAATGTAGTAGCAGCTTGACCCGGCTCGGTGTGGGGACGCAATCTAGTAGCAGCTTGACTCAGCTCGGTGTGCGGAATGAATGACATTGTCAGTAATAATACGTTCCAGAGGTATCACCAGACCAATTTAGAGGAAGGAAGCTAAACTTAGAATGAATTACTAGGGGACTCGGATGAAGCGACTAGATATTGTGTCAAAATTTGGACTATGCACGTCATTAGACTAGTTCAACCGCACACTGCTTGCATTCTTCAACTTTTCAAACACCATGATCAGTGATGAATAATAAACAAACTAGAATATAAAGGGTTGGTTGATCTTGTACGCGTAGTCAACAATAAACAAACCAGGATATAAAGGGTCGGTTGATCTTGTACGCGTAATCAAGAATAAACAAACCAGGATATAAAGGATACGCGTAGTTTTACGCTGTTAGAGGAGTTGTGCACTTCGTGCTCCTATTAGTCCTGGGCATTCCTTAATAAGGAACGCAATGCATTTTGGTGAGGTGTCTTTTGTATTTTGGGACCACCTCCATGAGCATAATGTTCATCCAATTTTCTTTCCTAGGAATCTATCATTTTCTTTCTATGGAATGCACTTTCTCTCTCCTCTTTCCAATGTAATGCACGTTTTCTCTCCTCTCTCGGTGGAATGCATGTTCTCTCTTTACGAAATGCATGTTCTTTCTCCTCTCTCCGTTGGAATGTCCTCTGCCTGAGAGTGGTGTCGAGAAAGCGTCTGGCTTCAGCCAAGGCATCCTGTGAATTCGGGATCCCGCGAACTCTTATGTTGTGGGCTTTTTGGTCTCGAGATTTCTCTTCCGAGATGGTGGCTGAGATAACCGAGGAGATGGGAGCTTGGTTTGGTGCCTTTTTTCAGAACTGATGCCCAAGAGCGGGCCTCTTCTTGCTGCTTCTCAATCCTGGTTTCTAACTCCCGTATCATATTGGTGGTGGATTCCGAAGTTGCATGTGCTATGTGGCAGCCCGTCATTGGCCGTCCACATCCACATTCCACTACAAATGTAAAAAAATTTGTCCCAAAAAACTGAAAAAAAAAAACTAGTCCGAACGGACCGAAAAAAAAAAAACAAAACAAAACTAGTCCCCGCCCTCGGGCCTTCCTTGCTGGTCGAGGCCTGCCCTCGGACGAGGGTCCTCTCAGCAAGGAAGGCCCTCAGACAGGGCCTTTCCCCCCTCGTAAGGCTCTGTGGTCAGGTTTTCTTTGGACTAGGTGAGCAGGCCCGCTACGGGCTGTAGCATGCCTACTCAAGCCTGCTACTTGTCGTAATTGAAGTTTGGGCCTTTCAATTGAAAGGCTCAAACGAATATGGGTTTAAACTTCTCCTATCTGATCCAATAAGAATCTGGCACCTGTCCACTATGAGCCCAAATGACAATTACGTATTTTGGAATGACCTCCACTAGCACAATTTTGAACCACACAATTGCAGTGCCAAAATATTTGGAAGAGCCAGCTGGCTACTAATACATTTTGCTCAAATGACCACCATGAGAGCTATCTTACTAGCCTATTATGCCAGAATGGCCACCCTTGATAGTTGGCATACTAATACATTTTGCTAGAATTATCACTTGAACAACTACCACTTTACTCTGAATTTATATCAAAATGCATGGACAGCTGGCGGTAGGTTATTGAAAACAATCAAGAAATAAGACAAATAATTGAAAATGGAGAAGTCTAGTGCTTATGCATGCTTCAGGTGTTGTAGGTCATTAGGCTAACAGACTGCTTGTGCTGCTTTGCATTACGTGAGCAGTGGGCACTGGTTGCGATGCTGGGATACAGATCTGCACTCCCTCTGATCCATTCTTTACATGGTCTCTCGACAAATGTGTGCTACTGTGATCTCTCGATCCTCGTTCTGCAGAATTGAATGCATGGTTGTGCTTGCATTTCGCAACTGTAGTGGTGCTTCACATTGCGCATTAGATAAGCCAAGTGCTTGAAAAGACATAGAAGTATCATTTAATTATTAAATCAAGTGGTGGATCGCTGTCCACACAACATTAGATCCATTAAGCCTTGTTCTAAGCAAACTTTTTGTGAGGTGAAAGATGAACTTGAAAGCTTTCTACTGTCCATTGTTGGACCAGCAGAATGTAAGAATCAGACAATAATCAAGAAGAAAGTTCATTTTTGAGCCCATTGTCCCATCGCTTGACAACGACCACTTCCATTTGGTTTCAAGCACATGTTTATCAAGCATATATGTAATCAACAAAAAGGCAATTGTCTTTTGGTTTGCATCGCTGCCTAATAGGCTAAAGCCATTGAACAAAATTTGATAAGGACATTTAGTGGTCCATCGTTGCATATGAAGTAGAAAAGCTAAAGAATATTCCCTGTAGGATCCCTCCAGTTTACACGAAACACCGGATTAGTAGTCGACCTATCTTGAAGATCAAGTTCAAAAGCTAACAAACCAATCTTTTAACTTTTACATTTACTTAGAAAATCAGTATCCTTAGTTTCGACTTCAATTATTAAATAAGTACTTAGAGATGGAACAATTTTCTAGTTGTTTATCTCTGATCTGAAGTACAACATCTGCTTTTAAAAGTATACTAAGCAATAAATTTTCCTATTGGGTCTGATTCTAACTTCAATTTACATGAACATTGGGTGAATTATCACCTTACATTGGAAATCATGTTGGGAAAGAGGGGTGTGACAAGCGAAAATAGTTCAAAAAGGAACGAACACGAAAAGAAGCGAACTCGAAACTCGAAAAAGAAATGAACTCGAACGGAAAGTGTTCCTGCACAGCGGAATAAACTGTCTCACTCTTTCCTTAAGCATGACTACGCCTATCAAACACAAATAGAAAGTTAGTGATAAAAATCACGTTTGAGCTTATTACGTAGCCAAACATTAAGCATCAAAACATCAAAAAGATAATTTGTTGTGAACAGCTAGACAAATTAGTAGTCGCAAATTATTCGCGAAAAGCTAGACTGAGCTAGACTGATAATTAGTCGCGAAAGACAAGACTAAATATTAGTCGCGAACGGCTAGACTAATAATAATTCGCGAAGAGTAGACTACCAGATTAAGCAATAAGAAAGTCAAACAAAATGTAGAAAGCATTGCAAAAATTGACACAAATCTGAACGTAGAACAACAGAGTTGTATTCAGATTAAGTATAGCGAAATATACAGGTCAATAATGCAGGTGAGCACAACACAATAGCGGACAAAACCGCATGCTCACAAAGCTAATCCAATCTGTAAATGGTGGTAAGCCTATTACTGACAATACAAAGAATCGAAGCACGAAAACATCTACTTAGTTTATCTCTGATACACTTCTGATGGTATGTATTGCTTCATACACTTGATGCTTGTTTCTCACTTATGATGTATGAATACGCAGGTGGTATTCAGTATATACATAATTTTTACAGGTGTGCAGATGAAACAAGTACAAAGTGGATGTGCTGTCTGTGGGAGATCGTGGGTGGCTACTATCGTTGTCAAATCTGATTGCACAGTTGCATGGGATGAGTGTGAGAAGGCCGTGACAGTAGCCTCCGCTAAAGTGAACGTTGATGAAGATGCGAAAAACGCGACACTCTGACAATTGCCTTAAAAACTGATTTACAAGGTACCTGAGACCGGGAAGGGCACCTTTGGCATTTATAGGCAGTGTCGCATTTTTCGCCTTTCTCGCCTGTGAAAATTCACTTGTATTTATGCAGACAATTGCATTTTATTCGTCTGTCTTATTTTACAGGTAAATATGCAGATTGTGAACAACACGAGTAGAAATGTAGCAGCATGAATGGAGGCAGATTAACATAGGATTTAGGAGAGTAAAGGAGATAAATCCAATAGCCCCCCTTAATATGGATCCGTGAATGCCTTGATCTTTAGACTAAGCAATGCACAAAACTTGTTGTGTGCATTAATACATAATGCCTTCGTGAATATATCTGCAACCATGTCCTGCGTTCTACAGTACGGTAAGCTTACCTCCTTGTTGAGAACCTTGTCCCTGATGTAGTGATGTTTGATTTCAATGTGCTTACTCCTAGAGTGAAATCTAGGGTTGGCTGAAAAGGCAATAACACTCTGAATATCATAGAATATAATTGTAGGGCTGTACTGATACAAGTTAATGTCTGACAGTAAACTTTTCAACCAAACCACTTCTTTAATAGATTGAGAAGCAGCAATGTATTTAGCTTTTGTAGAAGAAAGAGCGATAGAGGTTTGCTTACGACTGTTCCATGAGATAGGACCACCGCTGAAGAAGAATGTAAATCCAGATGTGGATTTACGATTGTCTACATCTCCTCCCCAACTTGCATCAGAACATCCATTGAGCTGATGAAGATTGTCATTGTTGACTTCTCCATAGCAGATGCACTGGTCCATGGTAGATCGAATATACTTCATGACTCTTATGAGAGCCTTCCAATGGGTAATGCCAAGATTAGCTATATATTGGCTAAGTGAGCTTACTGCAAAAGAGATATCAGGTCTTGTATAGACCATTGCGCACATGAGAGATCCAAGTATCGATCGATAAGGATACTCTCTCATATGCTCCTCTTCCTGCTTGGTCTTGGGACATTGGTCCTTTGGCAAACGCAAGCCTGGATATATCGGTGAGTGAGCTAACTTACAATTCATTAGATTGTATCTATCAAGAACATTGTGAAGATACCTTTGTTGAGTGATATAGAGTAGTCATCCCGCTCTGTCTCTATGGATATGTATGCCCAGACAGAAGTGAGCTTCACCTATATCAGTCATGTCGAACTCAGAAAACAACATCTGTTTAGAATCCTTGACCAAATTGATATTGTTGCTAAAAAGCAACGTATCATCCACGTATAAGGTGATGATAATGAAGGATTGATGCACTGACTTGGAATAGATGTTGCAATCAGCAATGCTTGATCCGCTTCTTGAATGGGTTGTGGAGCTTCTGTAGTTGCATTGGCCACATGATTCAACTGTCTCTTGCTATTGTTGTTTGCTTGCAGTATCCGGCAGTCTTGAATTTCGTGGTTGTTTCGTTTGTAGTATCTGCAGAACAACTTCTTCTTCGTTTGTGGATTTGACTGTTTCTTGTGTTGTGCTGATTTCTAGTCTTTCTTTGATTGCCCCAGGCCCTCTTCTTCTACTGCTTAGTCGTGCTCTTGTTGGTGTATAAAGCATGAGAATCAGTTGAAGAACTAGAGGCTTTGTTCCTCCGCGTGTCTTCCTGCAACAACATTGTAATGACTTTCGATAGAGTCAGTTTTGGATGTGCCATGATGATCATCACCCAATTGTCGTATGAGCTTGGCAAGCTTGTAAGCAGTTGCATCACTGCGTCTTGATCATCTATGACAGATCGACAACGGCCATTTGCTTCAGCAGGTTCTTGATTTGATTGATGTAATTTTGTAGGGAATCACCATTTGCCATCTTGAGGGAGTAAAATTTCTTCCTGAGATGTAGCTTGGAAGCTATATCTCGCACTTCGTATAATGTGCTCAAGATGTCCCAGACTTCTTTGGATGTATGGGCTTCGGATACATGATTGATCTGAGTATCCGAAATGTTGAGAATGATCAACGTGAAAGCCTTTCCATCCTTCAGCTTCCATCTGGCGATTGCTTCGGGTTTCCCTTCTGCACCTATAACAATGTCATACAATTCTTTAGCCATTAGTACAGTTTTCATCTTAAATTTTCATAGATGGTAATTGGCTCCATCAAGCTTGTCCATGATAGGACTGGCTTTCCCTTAGGAATCCATGTGGAAGACTAGTCTAGGTGATAGGAAAAGTTATCAGTGACTTAAGTATGAAAATCTGGTGCTAAATTACAAAACAAGAAGACAATTACTCTATCGACTAGTAGAGTCTTGTTACTGTGGAAGCTTATCAGGCTACATGAAATAGCTCTGATACCATGTTGGGAAAGAGAGGTGTGAGAAACGAAAATAGCTCGAAAAACAAATGAACTCAAATGGAAAGTGTTCGTGCGCAGCGGAATAAGCTATCTCACTCTTTTCTTAAGCGTGACTATGTCTATCAGACACGAACAGAACGCTAGTGATAGAAATCACGTTTGAGTTGATTACGTAGCCAAACATTAAGCATCAAAACATTAGAAAGATAATTTGTCACGAACAGCTAGACAAATTATTAGTCGCAAATTATTCATGAAGTGCTAGACTGAGCTCAACTGATAATCAGTCGCGAAAGGCAAGTCGCGAATGGCTAGACTAATAATAATTCGCTAAGAGTAGACTACCAAATTAAGCAATAAGAAAGTCAAACAGAATCTCTAATGCTTACATCTCATCTCTTTCTTATATTCTACCCATGTCCTCTTCACACATCCTCTTCATGTGTTGACCGTGATAGTAAGTAGGTCTCTGAGAGAATATTTTAACAAATGATCCGGCCCTCATCGATGCAATTTTTCATACACTTTGTAGATGAAGCATACTTGTAATCAAAAGGATCAAAGTATGGGCCAATTTGAGGTATATTAATGTTGGAGGGCGGCTGCTACTGTGAAGGCACCAAAAAGAGTGCATTTGCCCCATAAGTAAAATGGAGAATAAAACATCGCCTGCCCATATATAAGCTTAAAGTAGACATAATACCCTTGTCCCCTAGTACCAGCCCTTTTGGGGTCAAGTGGAAAAGAGCCGGGTGGCTAGGCGGTGGGGATGGGATCCCACGCGCGGTCCGCAGGTGCGCAATACGCGACAACGTCTACTGGACCGGAATGTATCAGAGCCGACAAACTGGGAGTCCTATACGCACAAGTGGGGGGTGTATTTCACCCTGTGCTTGCTTGAGTGGGGGTGTTGGAGGGTGCAAGCACATAGGGTGGCTGATACCGTGAAGGCACCAAAAAGAGTGCATTTGTCCCATAAGTAAAATGGAGACTAAAACATCGCCCACATATAAGCTCAAAGTAGACATAATACCCTTCTCCCATGTTACCAACCCTTTTGGGGTCAAGTGGGAAAGAGGCGGGTGGCTAGGTGGTGAGGATGGGATCCCACGAGCATCTAGTGGACCTGAATTTTGCCGCTTTCCGCTGCCGACAAACTCTGACAATTAAGATTTTGATTCTGGTTTTTCACTTCAATAGCTTAATCGTCATCATGCAAAATTCTTATTGTGGTGTCTATTTGGATTATCGGGTAGTACCTTTTGGGATTGTATTTTTAGGTCATGCCATTAGGAGCATATGTGGTTTTGACTTTTTGGTCTCTCTTTTATAATCTCTACCTTTTTCTCACCTTGTTTTTCCTTGAATGCACATTTTTTACATTTGTCTCTTTCTAGATTTTACATGCTGATCTAAATTTTAGCTTGGGTATGCATGTGTAGATTGATTTCTAAAAATATCATGTAATTATCCTCTGAGCCATTTTTTATGTCCACTTGGTAGAGCAAAGTTTTACTAATTGGAGCTGCTAAGGGAGCTTTGTTATCTTGAATATTACATGGTAGTGTGAGATGCTTCTAATGATGACTAGGAGCAATGTGGCTATAATCAACTTCTATGTAAGCATCTTTGATCATTCTGGTTATTGCAAGAAGAACATGGAGGACATAGCTCATGCAGATCCATCTTGAAACAATGCATGTGACCCATGAGGAGGCTAATTGCTACATTATTGTATGTGTCTTTTAGTTAAATAGGGCAACAACTGAGACATTTGCTACTATAAGTGTTGAGATTCTTCTAGCTTATTGTGACTTGGATTTGGGATCTCAACATCTTTGAGACTCATTCAAGGAAGGAGATAAGATGCTAATATTGATCACAATTGAAGGGCAACAACTGTTATTCCATAATGGAGATAGAGGAAAAGAATGAGTGTGAAAGTGTGAAAACATTTCCAATGGGTCATTCCACCTTGAGACCACGTAGATCTCAGCTTCTGATAGAGCTAGTTATGGTTGAAGTCAACATTTCAAAGTCACTCAAGACTAGTCCTGCATGGGACCATAGTGATTGTACTAGTAAGGTGGGTTTGAAGATAGGTGGAGGTGACTGTGATCATCTCATTAAAGCTTGGAGGTAGCTTGGAGATGACTCTACAATTTTATGAGGTCTGAAGTTTAATTTCCTTGAAGACATACATCTATCAATTTATGTGAGATGATGTGTAGCTGGAGGGTCTTTTGCCCAAGTACTGTCATAAATGTATTTTTTCACAATTTGAACCTATGGACAATCTAATTTGGACATTTTAAGATCATCTAACAGGTCGGCGAAGGTTCATATTGAGGTTAAGGTGCTCAGCGAAGGTTCCCAAAATGGCATATTACTGATCCTTTGTCTGACTCAAAAACTAGATTTTTTCTGGACAGGAACCTTCGCCCAACTCAAATTAGATAAATGTGAAGTGGATGTACAGTCTGGAGGCTCAGCAAAGGTTTCTAATACTGTATAGGCCACATCTGATCAAAACAGTGATTTTCTACGCCATTTTTCATCAAAAAATATTGTTCTTCCTTTTTTACATGCTGATGACTTTCTGACTTTTGCTCATCAGTCTTTTCTCAATTTTTTTTTTTTCTTTTTGTTTTTTTTAATTGTCTTTTTCCAAAAAAAACTCAGCAATTTAAATACTGAAAACAAAAAAAATTGAAAAACAATTAAAATTAAAAAACCATTGAGATGAGGCTTGCTAAACTGGCGGAGCAGGCTGCCAAAAGTTGCATAATTGGCTGCCAATCACCGGAGTATCAAATCGTTTTCCATCCAAGTGCTCAAAAATTACTACACCATAGTTCAGGATTTCCTTCACTTTATATGGGCCTTCACCGGTAAAGTTCAACTTTCCCTTGATCAGCTTGGTTTTGTACATCAATGGAAGATCTCCTAGTTTCAGATCCTTTTTGTGCAATCGACGATCGTGCCATGCCTTGCGGCGGGCTTTCTCTGTTGCTAACACATGAACTGCCATCAATCGGGTTTCATATAATTTGTGCAATGCTTCATGACGGAGTTGTAAAGACTTATCATCATTTAATCGTTCCGTTGCTGCTATGCGTAAGGATGGATTAAACATTCAATCGGCATGACAGCATCCTGACCATGAACCAGTTGAAAAGATGTCTGATTTGTGCTATTTTTGTAAGCGGTTCTGAATGCCCATAACATTGCATACAATTTATGTTTCCAATCAGACCAACTTGCTTCAACTCTCTTTGTCATAATGGTGCAGAGAATCTTATTAGAAGATTCAACTTGGCCATTCCCTCTGGGATAGTAGGGAGTGTTAAATCTATGTGTAACAAAAAATCTTCCAGTAAACACCTTATTGTTTGATTAAAAAAGTGTGTACCCCGGCCACTGACAATCTCGATCGGACATCCAAATCTGATTATAATATTTTCATATAGAAACTTGGCCGTAGATTTCGCATCAGCAACTTTGACAGCTTTGGCTTCAACCCACTTGGTCATATAATCAGTTGCTACGATAATGTAGGGCCTGAGATCCTTGCGCGGTAGGATGAATAGGACCAACATAATTCAGTCCCCATTTTTCAAACGGTGCTTGCGATAAAACCAGATGCAAGGGTTCATAATTATGTCGAGTAGGCCGTCGTGCTTGATGGCAAACATCACATGTCTGAATAAAATTTTCTCTGTCTTTATGAAGCATAGGCCACCAACAACCTGATTGCAAAAGTTTGCGAACAGTAATATCTGTAGAGAAGTGTCCTCCACCCATGCCATCATGTAAAAACATGATTAGATCTGGTACTTCATGCGGTAAAACACATCTTCGTAAAATATTGTCTGATCCACGATACAATTGTCCTACAATCAATTGATAAGATTGAGTCTTATGAATCAATTGTCTCTTCTGTACTTTTGTCAAGGAGTCATTCGGTTGTCCTAGCATCAGGTACTCAACAGTATTCGTTTTTCACTCAGGTACTGCCTCGACATAGAACAATGCAGCATCTGGTAGTTCATCATCCACTTCAGTATTAACTGGTGTAGATTCGATTCGTGAAATGTGATCGGCTAGATAATGTTGCTTCCCCTTTCGAACCACAATGCGAAATTCAAATCCAGTCAATAACAATAACCATCTTGCAATACGTCCAGTACTGCATGTCTTGTTTACCAAGTAAAATAACGGCTGGTGATCCGTATAAAATGCAAAGTGCGTTTCCATGAGGTAGTGACGAACAAAAAAAAAAATCATGGCTAACGCCTCACGTTCTATTGTTGAATAATTCTTCTCCGGATCTGTAAGTTGTCTGCTTGCAAATCGTATAGGATAATCCTTCTTATAGTCACCTGGCTGTGTCAAAACTGATCCAATGGCGTATTTTGAGGCATCCATATGAACATGAAATTCTATTGTCCAATCTAGAGAATGCAGTATTGGTGCTGAAATTAATGATTTTTTTAATTTTTCAAAGGCTTCTAACGCCTGTAGTATTTAAATAGGAACAATAGTCAGTTTGTATATAGGTCGTGCTAAATCCGCAAAGAAGATAATAAAAATTCGATAGTAGTTTGCATGACCCATAAACACATAAACTCCATGAATCGTTGTTGGCAGTGGCAATTCCACAATAACCTTGATCTTAGAATAATCAGTGGCAATACCATGTCTCGATATCACATGTCCAAGCACAACTCCGTGGGAAACCCATATCTGGCATTTTTATGGATTTAGAGAAATCTGATATTTGCGGCATCTTTCAAATGCTTTCTCCAATCGATCCAAGTGGTCTGCATCTGTACTATGGACTCCCAGGTCGTCCAAGTAAATTTCAAGGAATTTCTGTGGATAATCTTTAGAAGCAAATTGCATTACTCTTTGGAATGAACTTGGTGCATTACAGAGTCCAAACGACATTACTTTGTAAGCATAGGTGCCCCATTATGTTGCAAAAGTGGTTTTGTGGCGATCAGCAGGTGCTATCTTAACCTGGTTGTAACCACTAAATCCATCCAAGAAACTATAAGCTTCTGCTCCAGCAAGATGATCCAAAATGCTTTCAGTAAAAGACAACGGAAAGTGATCCTTCCGCGTCACTTTGTTCAACGCTTTAAGATTCACACAGATTCTCAATTTCCCATTCTTCTTAGGAACAATGACAATCGGCAAAATCCATTCGGTATGCTCGATCTCATAAATGAAATCGGCATCAAGCAATCTTTGAAGTTCTTTTTTTATCAGGTCCGCAACATTAGGATTACAACGATAGCACTTTGTAACCTTTGGAACTGCATCAGGTACTAAATGTATGGTATGTTCAATAACTGATGTCGGAATACCCTTTAGATCTTGATAAGTCCATGCAAAGCAATCCTGATACTTAATAAGTAACATGCGGAGTGCTTGATATTGTTCAAGATTAAGTTGTGATCCAGCTTGTACAATCTTTTTCGGTTCTCCTAGTTCAGCAAGATTCATTGGCTACGTCCTAGCTAGGCCATCATAAACCTCTTTCGATTTTGGCATGTGTTCTTCAAGTTCACGATGTGCTTTAGGTAACATGATAACCACAGTGTATAACATTTAAAATGCTCGGGCATATCATGTTGGACTACATCTGCTTGTTCTTTTTCAAAAGGACTTGTCTTGGATCTTCGCTTAGCCTTCTTAGCAGGAATTGATCGTGGAGGTGATGACATCCGAGATGATGATGTCTTGCTGGAATTCTAACTTGAATAATCATCCTTGACTTTTCCTTTGCCTTTATCCAGTAAGGGTGGCACCTTCTTTGAATCAATCTTTTGAGGGGGATTTTACCATTTCAGGACCATATTATAATGTTGCTTAGCTTGTTTCTTCATCATCGATCCTGTGATCCTGTCTTCCTTCAATAAAATTGCTTTAGGCGATTTTATTGTTGGTTCATCAGGAACATTACGCACTCCAAATCTGGTCAGATCCATATGATTTAGAATCAGCTCATCTGTAAGTTCTGCATTGCCATCATAAGTCAAGACATGACTCACAGGCATGAGATCATCCTCAATTGGATCTGGTATAGGTTCCATTGATATTCAGGCTACATTCAGCACATTCAGTGGAAACGTGATTGGTGTATCCAAAGTTCGATCTAATAATGAAATCTCGCTCAACTTTGATTGATTATCTTGTTGACACATATATCCTGTGGTACAATCAATCGTTGCAAGAGCTTCATTCCAGTTGATAGTATCCGTTTGAGAATCGTAAGGAACTTCCAAAATTTTCCCTGGACGGTCACAAGTGTGATCAGTTGTTGATAAATCGTCATCTTTTTTTTGAACCACTGGTTTGATAGTCCAAGTTGTAGGATCAACTTTAACTGCACGTTCACGATTTTAAAAAGTGATTTTTCTGGTACCTTAGTTATGAATTACTTGCGCAACTCGTAACCATGGACATCCCAATAGAACTCGGTAGACATTTGGCACTTCCGGTAAGTCCATCACTACGAAAGTAATGACGAATTGTACTCCCACAATTTTGACAGGTATATCTTCAACCATTCCTCGTGGACGAACTGTTGTTTGATTAGCTAGCTTAATAGCAAAAGTAGCAGGCTTGATCTTTGTAAGGCCTCACTTTGCACATAGCTTTGTAGAAATCAGGTCAACTCCTGAACCGCCATCTATCACAGTTGCTTCCTTAGGAAATTGTCTATGCTATATCGGCAGAGTGATATTCTTTTGTTCACTTTTTCAAGTGGCTCCAACATGGAGTACTTCGTTAGATTCTTCAAATCCAGCACAAAAAAGTGGCTCCTAATGATCTAACTTTTGCGTTAAGACTTCTTTTGCTTTTGGCACGGACTTGAGGAACTCTCCCAATAAAATATTGATCTTGCTAGAAAAAATGTTCATGAGCAGTTCTGTTTGCGGTGCTTCCAGTTCAGTCATCTTGAAGGATTCTTCATGATGATGCAACTGGTCATTCATATCCGTACGTGAATTTCTTGGAGGCTGCAATGGTGAAGAATGAACTTTTGTTGTTGCTTCAGCAGCTTCAAGTTCCTCTTCGTCTTGCAGATGTTCAATCCATTGCCTCATATTCTGATATCTTTGTTTTTCTACATTAAGATTTGGATAGACTCCCGATGTTGTTGGTGTATCATTCAATGGTATAGAATCAGCAAGTACTGGATCCACTACTGGTTCTTTCTGCTTCTATGCTCTGGTGACCAGCATCAAGGGTGCACTTGCTTTATTCTGAGCTACTGGTCTTCATTTGATTGTTATCAAATTTACAGGAGCTGTAGTTGGTAGTGGTTCCGGTCTTGCTGGACAGTCCTTATAGCAATGCCCATAACCACAGTCATGACATAATGGTACAAATTTTTCTTTATTTGGACATTCTGCAGCTCTATGATTTTCTCCACATGCAAAGCATCCAAGTGGTGCTCTGGTCTAATTTCTAGAGGCTTGTTGTTGAGCGGCAGCTTTTACAAGTAGAGGTGAGGAAGTCCTCCAAATCCAAGGTAGAGCCTCCAAATGTCCTCCAAGCAACTTGCAAGCTTCAAGATGCTCCCCAACTCCAAGCTAGCATGCCTCCACCTGCAAGTAAGGATTTGCAAGCCTCCAAGGATCTCTCCTCCACCTGTGTCCCTACTCTTTAAACACAAAGATAGATAACAAGCTGGCCTCAAGTATTCACCACCCAACCATAGCTAGATCCAAGCTCCAAGCAAGACCTATCTAGCACCCCCTTGCTAACCATAAACAAATCACAAGCATACCACAACACTCCATAGCATACTCAAGATCCAAACCCTACTTATGTCCCATACGATAAGCAAGATCCAAACCTCAAGCATACTACCACAAGAAAGCACTCTACACACTAGTAGCAACACTAGAGCATAACAAAGCAAACAAGAGAGATCTCCCCCCTCCCAATGGGCGCCCTACTACCCTCATATAGATGGCCCATGGACCCCTCCAATGCACTACGGAGTTCCATGCCCATCCAATGAGAGAGAGAGAAGCCTAAGGGAGTTAAATAATCTCCAAGAGCCTCCATAGGCTTATGAAATGTCAAGAGACTCCTTCCATAACCTATGACTCTTTGAATGCCTTTCTTGTGGGAGTTGGGAACTCAATGGACACTTTAGAAGGGCGATGTTGTAAAGCTGACTCATGTGCACCTAGTGTGCCCTGTACTAAGGGCCTATATAAAAATAAATAAAAATAAAAAAACCTCTTCTAACCTTAAGTTTTGAGGAAAGAACTTGAATAAGGGGGGAGGAATGTCATGCCCATGTATGGACTAATCTTGGATTAAATTTCCCGTAAGGAGGTCAGTAGGCCTATCATAAATAAGAAAAATGCTAAAAAAAACATGAGAATTACTACTCTTAGAAGATGAGTGAGTCATTCTAAGTTCTTTCCGTAAGGAAAGTTTTGAGCTTATAATTATAAACTTAAATCTAGATTATTATCAAAAAAGATGATATACAAAGCTTATTTCCACTAGAAAATCCCTAAATATCCATTTGGGCTACCTCTAATTTTTGGGCCATATTTGTATAAGTTTATCTTGGTGTCCTTCAATGATATTTTGATATATGATTGAAACTTAAAATAACACGCCCATCATTTAGAAGTGGAGTTGGAATGTTACGAGAGTACAAGTTGTTAGCTAAGATGCCAAAATGTGAGTTTGCTCAATAGGAGATTGAATATTTAGGGCATGTAGTAACAAAAGACAACTTCAAGGTGGATCAACACAAGATCAAAGTGGTAAAAAATTGGATGAGTTGTAAAAACTTTGCGACAATTGAGAGGATTCTTGGGATTTGCATCTTATTATCAACAATTTATTTTCAAATAGTCTGAAATATTTTTAAAGTCAAAAATAACTTATAGACAAACAAAAGAAATGGCTAGCACAACCATATGACTTTGCCATCAAATGTCTCAAGGGCAGGGATGTTAGATTATTCTCCTACTGACCGAATAATTGATCTTTAATCTTCATCCACTCTATTATCCAGTTCTGCAGTTTTATGCATGTTTATACATAGTTTGTAGAAATACTCGAGAATTGCTAACAGGTGGCTGCGACAATCAGACATCATCCGACATACTCGACGTCCCCGACGAAAGTCAAAGACTTCGGCCACTTCAATCATGTCGATTAAAGACAAATATTGTTACACTTAAATTGAAGCTACAGACTTGCTCTAACCGTTTAGCAAGTAAATTTTTGAGAAGACCTAACTGGATGGATGCCAGCTCATTATGGCCAATTGGCTATTGCGATCTGCAACCTAATAACTGTCCTACTAGACGTGCGTGAATTGCTTAGTATAAATAGCTAATTATCAAACATAACTCCAACTCTTGAGCATTCTAACTCAACTCTCTTTCAGAAAGTTTTGAGAAATTTATTGAATCCAAAATGAGAAAATTAGTCTCATTAACAACTTAAGAATGGAATTATAGTGTATGATCCTAAAAGAATAGTTTTTTTTTTTTTGCCAAATTCAAGATTGGTTTCTCAAAATTTTTATGGATACATTTCTTCCCTAGTGCTGGTCGTTCTAGAATATTGAAGACCTATCAAAAGGGTAAAATTCTTTTTAAATGGAAAGGGATGAAGCAGGATGTTAATTGAATGGTTCGAGAATGTAACTCATGTTAGGTCAACAAAGCAGATCATGTTAAAAAATCTAGATTACTACATCTGCAAATTACAAAAAGCTCTATATGGACTAAAATAGTCCCCAAGAGGGTATGATTTGAGAAAATAAATCAATTTTTTTATCAAACAAGGTTTTATTCCTAGCTCAGCTGAATTGACAACTTGGAAGGCTCTTTTGAAGGTCTTGAAGTATATTCAAGCTACTAAGAATCTCTGCATTTGTTATGGAGGCAACAAATCTACAAACACTTTGACAAGTTACACATATGTTGATTGGGCAGGGGATATCGACACTAGAAGATCAACCTCAAGATTTAGGTTCTTACTCAATGAAGGACCAATATCATGAAAACAGACCTCAATGGCATTACCATCAGCTAAATCAAAATATATTGCTACCAAGGAGACAATTTGACTTAGAAATCTGCTGGCATACATCAACCTTGGTCAACAAAATTCTACTACCCTTTATTGTAATAATCAAAGCACAATTGCATTACCTCTCAATTTGATATCTCATTTTCAAAGTAAACATATCAAAATCAAATAGTGCTATGTCAAAGAAAGGTGCAGGGCAAGGACGTCATACTTATTTTCTGTAGAACATAGTTTATGCTAGCATATTACTTCACCAAGGGACTATCAAAGGACCATCCACATTAAGAGAGAGTGTTGGATTTTAAAGCTCAAGTGGAAATCCACTTTTTAATGAGTATCTTGAAATCATAAAATACTTTCAAAGACTGCAATTATGAATATAAAATTGAATCTGAGAATCGAAATCTATTTCGATCCTAGGAATCAAAATTTCGACCTAGGTTGCGATCCAATTCCAATCCAAAGACGATGTTGACAGTTTTCTCCTCCATACATACAAGTTCAAAGATCTATGGTGACCTTTATCCATTGTAGGACATATTAGATAGCATAGCAAAATACACCCAATGGGGTTGGTTGTGTTGGTTAGCTTGACAACCAAAGTTTCTTTGGCCCCAGGTTCGAGCCTCCCCTGGGAAACCAAAAAACCATAGCAAAATACTTGTAACCATTCTCAATATCTTAGGACCAGTAGATTTTTGCTATAAATAAACAAGCAGTGTGTCTGAGTAAGCAAGCAGGGCAAGAGCAATTTTCAAGTTAGTAGTTATTGTACTCCTATTATCTTCCTGAAGAACAATTTTCAATGAGAAGTATATTTAGCTCGTCTTCGATTTTCAATTTTCCAACACCAAAAGCCATGTTATGACCTCTAACCTGGATTTCATATATGGTATTGAGACAAAATGAGCAATATGATTTTTGTTCAATGCTCTGAATGACATCTAGGAGCAAGTGCTTATGTTTATGAGATAGGCGAGCCCATCATCATTCCTCTCATCCATCAACTTGTGGATTTCGAGTGCCTTACTCATGCTTGTGGGGCCATAGAGAAAGATATGATTGATTCTTTATTCAATTTATTTCCTTTTCAAGGTTGATTGATCTCTTCTCTTTCTTGAGATCATAGAGAAACTTCGATCATAACATCTTGGATTCATCCATAAAATTAGATGAATGGAAGGCTACATTCAATTAAATTTAAAGGCCCGTCTAGAGGAGAACTCTCGTGTAGTCTTGTAGGATACCTACTTGCAAATGTAACTTATAATTTTTTAAACATGTGTAGTTCCTTTTAGACCATTCCTTGAGTGACTAGCTTGAAACCATTAGCTAGAAGATGCTGCTGAAATGGGGATCATTTGAACACATTCCTCAGAGAACTGAACTTGGGTTACATGTAAGTTTTCTAGGAAGTACAGATAGAGGCACACATTTTACTCCATTCATAAGTACATCATTGTTTTATAAGTTTACTGCTCTCTAGTCATTGTGGAAAAATCTCTCACAACTTATGCAAGTAGCAGGTTTACAAAGCCTTGAACATGCACCCTCCTGAAAGTCAACTACCTACGTAGATAGCTGATTTGAACTTCTACTGATGCCCTGACAACTAAGGAAGAACAAGCAAACTTACTCATTCAAGCAAAGTGATTCACAGCAATTATGAGCAGAGTTAGAAGCAGATATTCGTGCATGTCAAAACTCAGAGGATTATGGCAACATTATCTTGTCAGATTCTGTTCTTTCCAACAAAAACATTCTAGTGGCAGTTATAGCACAGTCAACTTAAGCTAAACTAGACATTTACTCACGATCAAAGACTCAATCGTACTGCAATTTCTGTTCACTTAGTTCTTTATCCTTGTTTCGAAAGCTTCCCCGGATCAAAGTGTTGACCGGCATGTAGAGAGCAAGTTGAAGACTCTGATCAGATAGGAATTTCTTATTGAGGATCTTTGAGTTAAGAAAGAGATACCTCTTAAAATGCCCAAAGTTTCAAACTTTCCTCTCCAAGGGTTTAGGGGCCATTCTCCTCTTTACGGAGGGACCCTAATTTATTATCTATTGAGGGACCCTCTGAGTGTACATTGTGTACTTATTTGTGTTGGTTAAACAGAGAGCAACAGCTAATCATCTACGAAGGAGACAAAGAGAGCGCAGGCAGAGAGAGAGAGAGAGAGCATTGCATGTTGCTGACTATTATCTGTGTTATATCCATGCTATTGCAAAGATACAGGATCAAGAAATAAGAACAGTACTCAAGCAAAGAGATAGGATCAAGAAACAATAACACTACGGATAGAACATAAGGACCAGATTAATATTCAAGGAGAGTACAAAGCTTCTTCTTTTGGAAAATTTTCAATTGTCTACGTGCGTTCTCTTTTATAGGAAGAAAAGGAGCGTTTTCATGCCAAGAAAGGAGTGCTTGGGATCATTGCATAGAAAATGAAGAGGAGCAGATTGCTGACATAACAAACACTTGTGTTTTGCTTGGCACCAACAGTTTGCACAAGACTTCCCTTTATCTGCTTGTTGAAGAAGCCTTGTCACTGGTCCCTTGCAGAACCTTTAGGACTTTTATAAATTCTAATTTCCATCTAAACATCTTGTCTTACCTCAAATGGCTCGGAAGTTTAAGACCATCCACATCACACACTAAAGTTATATGCTCCCTTGTGTGCTTGACTTTAAGACAGCTTAGGAAGTGCTTTGTGGAAGCATCATCTTCTTTAATCGGCTTAAGTTAAAATCTACTCCTAGCCCCAACGGCCTGGAATTATGGCCTGCTGGAGTTGTTCCACAACTTTTGAAGGGCAGCAATGCAGAAAAAATGCTCCTTACACTAAAAGGCCTGATGAGAATGGTTGTAGTAAATGTACTGCTAATACCTGCATCAAATCCCGATATCAAAGGAAGAGACATATTTAGTAGATGAAAACCAAATGCAGGCATTCTCGGAAGAATGAGAAATGACTACCACATCCGAGAAAAGCGAGCAAATGCACACATTACTTAATCTCGACATGAGAGGTAGTGACAAATAAATAACAATATTGGGCTTTTACAAGTTTTGTAATTGCACGTCCAAATTCCATAAGGAGGAATCACTAGAGGGCAAGTTGAGTGCTGAGTCGTGATAATTCTAGCTATAGTAGCTTATATTTGAGTTGTTGCAACTAAAAAGCTTGTAGCTGGATCTTGGGGTGGAACAAAGGTCCATCTCGTTTGGTGTTCATTGATTGCTCCAACCTTTTGGTTGGAGACGTGCTCCTGGCCTTAATTGGCTGTGTCATGGAGTTGATGATGTTACTTTGAAAAAATTAGAGTGCTCAAATAGGCCTACGCTTGAATGTGCTAGCATGGAATAACATGAAAGGACTTTGTTGTCTAGGTCTTTGAGGCCAGAGTAACAATTAATAGGAACAGCTGGGGGCATTCGTATTTATTATCATTGTGAAATTCTTGGATTTATGAAAGATGAACTACTGCAAAAGCATTTTCCAAGGATGTTTTCATAAATCAAGAATAAAAGTTGCGGGCTTGAAGATAATCGGATTGTAGAATAATGCTGTCTATCACATCACCAATTCCAGCTTATAACAAACGACAGCACAAGCACGTTAATTAATCAAGTAATGGCGCAAAGCAGAATTCACATAAGCGCAATGATCACACAGCTTATATAGCAGAATGATCACAAAAAGGGTGTCGCCATATTCATCAATCACCATTATATATTAGATGTGCACTGTACATCAAGATCCTACTTTATGCCACGTCAGGCGACAGCATCAAGAAAACACTATTTAACTATTTTACGTGTTCGGCAGACTTGGACTATTAAATGTCCATTAACCTAACCGCTTAACTAACACGGATGTCGTCCTAATCTCAACGATAAACGATGCCAACTAGGGATTGACACATGTTAATTCGATGACCACTCTGACACATGGTATTGGGCAACATGGTCATGCTAAGCTATCGTGGTATTAGGCAGAGTGCTCACAGTGACAACCGGGGCAACAGTCTGATGCCTGAAAGGTCCTGAAATTTTCATGTAGGGAAACACACACCAAAAGGAATGAGGCTGCTAATCAGGGCACAAACAAGGGAAAAAGAAAAAGAGCTTCATATCTTTTGTCATCAAAGGATCTGCATGTATAATTGGTTGTGTGAATCAAACCAAAAATTGAGCAACCGATTCATCCATACCCTGGCTTCCAAATTGCTGCAAAGCAGTTCAAGCAACACTCATATGTGCAAATGCTTCAATCAAACTACTCTTCATCACATCCCAATTTGCTTTCATAGTCATAAGTTGTTGAACATAGCATGTTGCAGCCACTCCATCCAAAACTGTATGAAGTTCATGGAGTCGCCGTTCATCGTTCCAGCATTAATATTTCCCAATGTTGTTGAAATGATCCAGCCAAGTCATGATGTCTTCACAAGGAAGACCCTAGAAAGAACGTGGACGAACTTAAGATCTGGCCGTGAATGTGCAATGTTGCATTCAACCAACTTGAACCAAGACTTGACTAGTTTGAGAAAACTATGAAGATATCAATGAAAAGAGTGCAAAAAGTTGTTGAGAGAAATATCCCCATCAATCATGCTATCAGGAAAAGGTCGATCCATCGCCTCTCCTCCACCAAATGTAATGTGCTTGGAATAGACCTGCAAACATAGACAATAGAAGGGGAACATGGAAAGCCAGAAGAAGATGCAGGGAATGTGCACTAAAGGCCCCAGACAAGTGCTAATGATAGCCTTCATTGATGCCTTAGTCTAACTGTCCAAACTGACTTACCCAAGGGCATACTGAATCTTGGGGGCGTTCCAACTGCATTAACACGCCATTGCAGCGCCATTGTAACTCAAAGGAAAAGAAAGGGCAATCATAAGAAAATTCGAGGAGATTCAAGGAGAGGAGGTGGCGAGGGGGCTCTGTGAGGTTATGTAGCTCCTCCATTTTTGCAGTGCAAATCCGCTTCAAAATAATGAGTTTTCTACGTGGACGTTAATGTCCGCTGCGGCCTATCATGCCAAATTGAAGTAAGTCAATCTGGCAGAATGGACAACCTATTATAGACTGTCCATTCTGCACATGGAGGGAGCTGATGGTTTGCCTCTATCGGGCTCGCCATTGGCTCCTTTTCTGAAGAATAAGTAATCGTGTATAGCAGATCAATGATCAGGAGCTTACTATCGCTTTTGATCCAGCATATGATGACAATGATGACTTGCAGCTCTGTTTTATCTGGCAGAGAGTTGGAATGCAAATCACTGATTCGAATTGTCAAAGTTTTGACAATTGCTGTTGCGTGCACATGTTGTACTGATCACTCATAGGTATTACAATAGTGCATTAACGCACAAAGTAAACAGAAACACACTCTTTGTCTGATTGATTCATCTGTCACTTCGGGGAAAAATGACGATCTGTAGCCAAGTCTTGAGACGGCATGTGCCAAGTTTTGAAAGGGCATGCTTAAGAGCTGTAGTGAGTGATACTGAGGCTAACTATCTGTGTTTGAAGGTATCTCACTAGTGCAGACTAATCTGAACTATCTGTGTTTGAAGGTATCTCACTAGTGCAGACAAATCTGAACCCTCTGGCATGGTAAGGAAGTCACTATCTCAAATCTTTGTCAATCGGCTCGGACTGTGTAACTCTTGCTTGCAATGAGTTGACATTGAGAGAAGCCACATTGCTAGCTTTGTCTGCAAGCAATTGAGCGACAGTTTGTCCATTGCTTTTAGACAGTTGGTTCTTCCTTGTCCCACAAGCCCTAGATCACTCCTTGAATCTCCTGGCCATTACTACAAGCCAGTGATTTTCACTGCATTGTCAGTTCTGCCAGGGAAGATCCTGGCAATTGGAGCCCACACTTGTTTCTGTGGACACTATGGGCTGCCAGAAGGCTCTCCTCGTCTTCTTCTGTTAGGGGTTGACTGTTGATGCGTGGATTCAGTTGATTAAACCACCTCAATCTGCACTTCTTACCTGCAACCAATGAGCCATATCTTTTATGAGCAAAAATTCTAGTAAAATGCAATTGAGTTCTTACAGTTATGTTTTTATTTCTTCATGAAATATCGTGCTGACAGAATTTCTATAAAATAAAGCCTGCTCACAGCTCTATTTCGTGGTGTTTACCCAGAAAGGTGGCACTGTAAAACTTTGCAAAGATGGATGTGGTGTTAAGGCCTGATTTTCCATGCAATTTTTCTGCAATCAGATTCCAGTTCTGTGGGTCGTGCATAGCCGCTAACTCTCTCAGCTTATATCCAGCAGAGTGTGCATGCCTATGGTAGAATATAGTCTACAGGATATGCATAAGTTTTACTTTGAGGTACAAGAGCACTTTTTGTACAATCCAAGAGTGAGTTTGCGTGGCTTGTTGTTGAGTTCCATACTTTACCCTTTTTGCTGCTAACATCATGTTGTGTATGATCATTTGGTGTGATTTAGCGGGCTTAGCTTCAGTCTGGAGGTGCAAGAAGAACTGCAAGTTCATAAATTTGAGACTTTTGGAAGCTCCTGGGGTTATTTCTGGGTCCATCTTAAAGCTTCTTGGAAAAGGAAAGCACTCCCATCAGATATGATGTATTGTAAGATGTACATGACAACCCTTAGTATTATACAAGCTTTAAAGGAGTCCCAGTGTTGGAGGACTCTAGGCTTGGCTGAAATGCACGCTCTTAAAATTCAATGCTCTTGCCATATGCTGAATGTTCAATGTTTGATTTGCCATTGAGACTGAAAGTGTGAATGCTTGAACTGCAATTCCAATTTGTAAAATGGGCCACTAGTACTATCTCAAGTTTGTCACTTCTAGAGATGAAAAGGATGCCTAAGAACCATTGGTGTAAACCACAAGTGGCCCTGTCAAATATCAATACAACATCTGTGAAAGAGTGGAAATATATAGGAGAGAAATACACTTGCACTAGAGAGAAACCTTCTTCGGTACCAACACATTCCTTCTCACATAAAATCAAGTTTTAAATTTTTACAAAGGAAATGGTGGTGCCTCACAAGAACGTAATTTGTGGGCTTTTTTATGACAATTTTTTTTTTAAGGCACCTATCAGACGCCGGAAGGTGCACGTAACATAAATTTACCTCAAAAAAAAAAATGTAAAAACTGAATTCACGAGGCGGAAGGTGCGGCTCCTCGGCCCTTCCACCCGGGGAAGGATGCTGCGCCCTCGGGCCTCCGCCCTTGAGTGCAGCACCTTCCCGTGTGGAAGGGCCTAGGAGGGGCACCTTCCCCCTCCCAAGTAGTGCTCTACAACACATATATGATGCCAGGTCTCTAGAGTGAGAGAGGAACTCAACCACCAACGACTCTTCAATATTGGAGGTGGAATTGAATCAACATTAAGGGAATTGAAGCACAAAAAATGTGTAACCCTCGTCTTTTAGTAATCTGTAATCCTTAGGTGAGGTTGGACCCAACACAACATAAACACAACCTTAGGCACTTTTATACTTTAGAAGTGCGGTTACTTGACGAGATTGAGGTGCGATGCACTAATTCAATCTAGAATCTGCTTTATAGACCATTATGTCGTGTAAATTGTTGGACATGCTTTGAGATAACAGAGTCGGCAACAACCTAAACTTTGCTACTAAAAAATCTTGATGATGATTAAATGGATAGTCAAATTGTTGCCTTGGTCCAAGTTGCAGCCCACATAATTTTGGAAGGTTTTGAGAGGGGAGCATATTTTAAACCACCACTATAGTGATAGTGATGGGCTCAACGATCTAAGGCTGAGGAGATATGATACCATGTTGAAGAGATGGTGGTATCACACACCCTCACCAGTAGATGTTTGCTACACCATGACTGACTTGTTGGCAATCATGGTGTAGAATATGCCAATCTAAACTTTGGGTGGCTGTTTTCCAAGCTAGCTAAATCTCTTGGCAAGAGATATATGAGATGTTCAAATATGTCATTCGAGTCTTGTCATCTTACTCTCAATGCTACAGTTGGAGAAATTGCTCCTCCTGTTTGTTGGATGCAATAAGGTGCTTGTCAACAAAAACAAAAATAAAGATATCCATCCCAAAATCACACAAGAAAAAAAAGGCAGCCCTAATCATACATGCACGTTTCAATCCGGATCATGTTCTAAATCACGATCCGGAAATTCCCATTGGGGTTTCCCAAAACGCAAAAATAATTAAAAAAATAAAAAAAAAGTTGGGTGCCAATATGGGATATTGGCATCAAAGGTTTTTTCAAGAGCAGTTCATTTATGCAACTTGCCGAGAGTCTCACAAACAACGAGATCATTTCAAATGGCTATTCCATAGGTCCATTGCAAGCATGTTCTATGTATCCAAAGTTCATAATAAGTATCCAGCTATTCTCTGGTGAGGCAACCACATTGGCAATGTGGCTAATTGTCCTCATTGCTTATTGGTTAAGCTTCCAAGAAACTTCAATAGCCATTACCCAGGATCCTGATCCAGGTTCACAAAGATATCTCCTATAGCCAATACTTTGCATTGCAACCTTACATTTGATTGGATATTCTTTGCCTTTGAAGCTTTAATGAAGTTCAATCCTTCTGGAATCTGGATATACATGTTCAGAAAATATGCTCGAAGCCTTGAAAACCATAATGTCTTAGCAATATCCGGATCGCTATGGAAAGGTTGCTGGATGTTAAAAAAATTTGTAAAAATGTGTCTGGTTGCAATATGAGACAAAGATCATGGTCCTGGATCGTTGGAAATTTGGAACACACGTTCCAAATTGAATTTGTAGTGGATCACAAATTGCTGCAACATTGGTCCTAATATTGAAAAGACATGGCAATTTCAAGTACACATGATACTCATTCAACCAACAACTATTAGCATCAATGGTTACAACTAAACAAACTCACCTTAAACCATAAAACAACCATATTTTCTAATAACAAGGAACTTTTGATTAGTTCCTATACATATACAAAATAACTAGAGGATTCTCCATATAATCTCCTTGCAAGAAGGAACACAATTAGGGAAAGTACAAACTAGGAAAAAGTGAACACTTCCTCGAACCAAATACTTTCCTCGTTTGAAGTATTCTAAGGAAATTCAAACTAAGAAAACACTTGGTTTGGATTCCTTATGTAGGAATTCGTTTCTTGATTTCCCAAACGTGCACAGTAAGAAGAGTTTGCATTTTCCTTAATTATGTGTATTCTTGTCTAAGAAATTATACAAAGAATCCTATGTTTTATTTATATAGAAACTATCCAAAAGTTCTTGACACTTGTTAAAGTTGGAGCAAGAGCATTGCCATTGGCTTTATGGAAGCAACCTTTTGTGGATTCATAAGCACTCAAATAAGTCTTACTACTACAACTTCTTCGGACTTATACTAAGGGAGTAGAATGACACGGATTTGCCCTACTACCCAGTATAAACATTGGCAGTCTCTTACACAATATTAATCACATCTTTCCTATACAGTGTCCTGATACCGTGGATGTTATGTCATTCCGATATAACCATCATGGCAACACTTCACCTTACCTCTGTTAGTGTTACTTTAGACTCTTGGTGAGATGCAACTGGAAAGCATGGATATGCTCATGAGTATGGACAACAGTTCTGACATACCTTACGTTGTAAGGGTCAATATAGCATGGATTTTCTCTGATAGCAGCACACGTTTCACACCAGGTCTTTTGGCTAAATAAAACTCCTAATAGTTAAACTTTTCATACTCCTCTTTGATTAAAATGAACTGATACGGACCAATTGACCATAAGCTGATCAGTATGGCACTCGCCTTGATACAGTGATATAATGGCTTGGCCTATCGCTAAAACATTGTGTGTTTGGGAAGACTGGACTATGTTTTAAAATGCTATTCAAAGTTGTTAAGTAGTATAACTTCTTTTGGACATGAATAACAGTTGTCGTTCAGCTATGACACCTGTCTTCCTCACTGAACTAACTTGAGCGGTTTTGTTTTGTGGGATGGTGGCAAGTATTAGCTGGACTTTCTAGTATTGTATTTTACTTTTCAACTGTACTTTACCTTGTTGGATTATAAATAAAGGCTTTAAAAAGCTTTAGTCTTGCTTTGTCAAGAGGAACTAAGTGCGGTCTTGTATCTCTCTCTTGCATCCCGGTGGTGTAAATCCAACTATTCCTTGGTTGGGATAGTATCGAAGCTCTTACCTTTTATCCGATTCATAAGCTAACAAAGGGCCTTTTTTATGTTTTAGTCCACAGGATGGTTTCAGGAAGTTGCAACTTTGGGTTATGGGGAGCCCCTACCTCCACCTAACCTTTTTGTTCAGACTATTATTTGCGGTATGAAGAAGGCCGTTGAGTTACATAGATTTATTATTAACACTGATAGGGCTACATGTGCTTCTGCTGGACCTGAGGATAAGATTCTTTGTTTGATTGATTTGCTAGAGACCATTGATTGGGTAAAGATTTATCTTGAGTTTGTTAAGAAGAAACAACCATTGACAACCGCTGAGCCTTGTGGAAAATCTTTATAGTCGTCTTAATGATTTTGCTGAAAAGTTTGAAGAGGAAGAAAGTTCTGCAATTTGCACATCAGAAAAGTGTTTATGTGTTTACAAAATGAAAACGGTATTTCTCCTACTGTCACTACCCCTTCTGCTTCTGATGCTCCCACCTCTCCTCACCTGCTTGTTTATATTGAAGACCTTGATGAAGACAGTGCCTCTCAACTTGAGATATTTTCTCAAGATATTTGTGATATTGGTGACCTCTCTTCTTTTGATTTCTGCCAATCCAAAAACTGCCAAGTCCCTTTTGTTCCTGCTAGAATCATCGAGCATAAATCTACTCTTACCTCTTACAAGCTTTGGAGTCTCCCTTCTGTTAATTTCCTTGCACCAATACCTATTGACCTTTGGATTCTGATGACTCATTTGGTAGAAAAAGAAATACAAGTCTGCAGAATGGCCGCTTTGCACAAAAATCTTTCACTTGAGGCCCCTGTTTCTTTTGATACCATTATCCGCATGAACAAATTTGAACCCTCTCGTTGCCCCTCTGAACAAGTTTGGGCCAGGACCAGAGGACACTTTGAGAATGGCTTCAATAGAATGAACCTACACCAAGCCAAAATCTGGAACTGGAAAATAGCCTTTTTCAAATGTAGATGTGGTGAAAAATGTAAAAACAGTTCTTCCATCATTTGGTTTGATCATGCTATCTGGTTCATTATGAATAACCTTGCCAAGTTTTTTCTTAGTGCTTCCTTCCAAAATCAGATAAATGCCTTTTTCATGTGGCTATATAAACTTGCTAGGGATGTGGTAAAATCTCATATTACTTTTCTCTTTATCCTCCAATACATGATTGATGCCTCTATTGAACTTGCTAAGGACTCGTCCGCCAAATTACTTGCACCTTTAGGAGATGCCGAGAATATTCGGGACATAGAACGCCTCTTCAAACATCCCAGTTTTTCTAGCCTCCAAGACAAGTACTTCCAGAAGTCAAACAAAAGGATGGGTTCTTTTAATTTGAACAATCCGAACTCAATCATTTCCGGTTCAGGAACGAGGAAGAAAAAGCATGTCTCAAATTACAAATCAAAGTAAGGACAGAGCAGTGGCAACAAAGAGGACTTATCAATCAAAAAGCTGAATTTTTACAGATCCTAATCGATGTGCAGGATGTAGAAGACAGTGTTAGAAGACAAATCAATGTTTCAGCAACCGGACGGCTCCAGTTTTCCACTAGTAGCCACTCAGAGAGGCATTTTTTACATTTATGTTATTGAAATAGAGCATTTGAGTTTATACATGTGAAGCATTTTTTTTTCTTTGTTTGTCTGTTTTGGCTACAATTATTAAAGGTCCAAGAATAGAGATTTTTGGCGAGCATGATGGTAGATTAAAATCCTATTTTAATTTACTATTGTTTAGGTCTCAAAATGAAATGCTTGCTAAGTTTTTATGTGCTTGTTTTTCTAATGTTTGCTATGGTTTTCAAGATCAAGCGAGCTTATAGGGACGGGCAATCCAAGCCCTCCTGGTGTTCAAGAAATGATTGGAACCGTGTAAAAGTGGATGAACGAATACTAGATAAATACAAGATTCAGAAAGAAGCTGCGGCCGCTAGGATGCATGGGATAGGCAATCCTAGGTTGGGCTCGAGCGAAAAGGCGGGATTGCAAGCAAGCATGGTAAGTGAACTTACACTACTCTTATAGTTTATCTTTGATTTTATATGTTTTTTTTTTTTCAATATGCATTATGACTAGCTGGCCAGAGAACATTTTAAAGATGCTACGAGTATTGGGAAATCTTTGGGTTCCATATTGTCATCAAAATCTACAAAAGAATTGTTGAAAATTTCTCGTTATGACATGATTAAGAATAATATCGCTGCAATGATTATAAAAAAGCATTCAAGATGTCTTGGATGCAAGAGTTATCCAGGGAGCATGTAATGATTCGGGAATTAGTCGTAAAGCATATACTCTATTGTTTAAAATTGTACGGGAGGCCTTTGCACATGTGAAGATTCGAAAGCTACCTCTTCCTCATCCATTTCGAGTCAGAAAAGCAAGATATTGTCTTAATGAGAGTATGACTATTCTTATAGGCAAACCATTTCATATCAATAAATTGTATAGATGTGAGAGTGGAACATTGGAATACAATAAGTCCAACAATTTATTTTTTAATATCAACAAAGTTGTGGCATACATGATTAGATATTATAGCATATTCAAAGAAGAAGTCCATGGAAAATTGATATTGGTTATTAAACTTGATGAGTCCGAAATTGTTAAGGGAAAAAAATCTTGTATTCCATTCAAAGACAAAACACATACCTCTGAAGTACCATCACATTTGAGATTTAATTTTGAAAGGAGAGCTCTAGGTCCAGTACATAAAATCTGAAGACATGATTGCAGATCTACTCACGAAGCCACCCAACAAACCACTCTTCGCATGCCAAGCAAAGAAAGGCAATTGGATGAAACATGCAAAGCTGCAAGGTTCAAGAGGGAGTGTCAGAAATGGTGAACTCCTACAGCTTTGCCACGACGCGAAAGTCAACGTGCCTTGACTCGAAAGTCGAACGATTCGCGAAGATCAAACGATTCGCGAAAGTCAACGTGCCTCGACGAACAAGTGACGAACGATTCGTGAACCATTTGCAAAAATCAAACATGCCTCCAAGACCGCAAAAACCGCAAAGCAATGCAAAATGAAAAGAAACGAAAGGGAATCTTTCGCGCTGCCAGTTGGCAGCTCAACGAGCTTGGAGACTTAAACTTCACGCCCAGTTGAAATGGGTAGCAACAACGGAGAGTAACTGATTAGTTGATTAGCGTTAACTACTCTTGTAATTCTCTGTTTAGCTATTTTGTAAACTCCACATAGTGGAGATAAAAACTATATATCTGGATCATAATAGATATAGTGGGACATAGAGAGTAGATCAAAAAAAGAAAAAGACAAGAAATGAAACAACTGTGCATGAAAATCTGCCAACGAGCAGAACACAACGAAAGAGTAGAGCGTCAGGCCGCCAACGAGCGAGACACTGACCATCTCGCTCTTAAAAATCAAACTGATAATTTGATTGCTCTATTTCCGTGCATCTCATTGTCTTCTACATCAAGAATGAAATCTATTCTGTGATGTGTAGTCGCGTGTCCAGGTTCTTGTGAGCTTCCGCACAAAAGAAAATTCAAAGAAACAAAATCGTTCGCGACAACAAAACCAAACCGTTCGCGACAGAATATTTGACCGTCGTCCTCGGGTCTTCACTCCTCGAAGCTTTGGTCTTCACGTTCGGGTAGCTCCCTTGCATTTCTATGGACTTGAGCTCTAAAGCTAGCAAAGCTTTGTGGCTTGAAACAAATTGTTTCTTCAACAAGGAGTTGTAGCATCATCCTCTAATGCACCAAATCAAAACCAGCTACAGAATCCTCAAAGAAAAAATGTATGGTGTCCGGTTTGTAGATAGAACCATATAGCTAATGAGTGTGCAGTTTTGAAACAGAATCTCAAAGTGACACAACGATATTGCCACCTGTGCAACGCATCGTCACACGAAACAACCATCTGCCCATTCAGCCCTAGGAGTATACAACAAAAGAGGAATCAGTACCAGCAAAATATTTTGGAAGAGATGTCTCTATTCTAAGAGCTTTTACACATTCACAAACAATTCTAATTTTTTTTTTCCAGCCACCTCAATTTGTTGGGGGAAATAAGCACAAGTAAATTCTCTCCTCGCTCCCTCTTGCTCATAATAATCATTGTAATAGCATCACAAATGTGGGTAATGATGTGATCTTTCACTGACAAGTTAATGAAGGTCAAAGCTTTCCTCATCTGTTTGTCGAACACTTTGATGTTTGCTTATTTGGCGGCCTTCTCTCATCACCTGTGATGACTTCCCACACGTCTTTCTCCATCAGTATGTTTTTCATTTTGAATTTCCACACTGCATAGTTGGAAATCCCATCCAATTTGCTACTTTCACTCAAAATGGACTCTCCCATGTTTGCCATAGATCAAAGATTGTTACCATACATTTGATGATGTGGCATATCTCCACCACGCAGCGATCAACATTTGGTAAAGAGAATCTGTCTATTGGCGATATGCCACATCATCAAATGGCATTGCCACATCATCAAATGGTATGGTAACAATCTTTTGATATGTTATGACTTTCTTATTTGAACTCGGATGAAGATGAGGTAAATAGCAAAAATGATCTACTCTTCGCATAGAATCCAATGGAATGATTAAATCTTGCATATGATTTTGTAAAATTTTTAAAAATTTTTACAAAAGTTATTGTTGTTCTATTCATCATTGTGAAAAACTCAGATCCAAAAGATGCTAAAGTTTCATAAAGATCTTGGCCATGGAAGTTATGCACATCTAGATTGAAAAAATGATAGAAATTGTGATGTTAAGCATACTAAACATCAACTAAACATCAAAATCTGATCATAAGCTTCCACAAACAGAAACTTGCTGTCCCTGTCCGTACTTCAGAGCCTACAACCTGCATTTCACACGTGTGAAGCCATATCAACAAAGAAATCACAATTCTAGTGGCTAGAATGCAAGATATGAACAAAAAAGTGAGAGAGAAGAAGATGGACCTTCAAAGAGCATAACATTCATTCAATAGAATGAAAATGAGATGTGTACATACTCGTGGAGATGGCTATTTATAGCAGCCATAGTGCCTCTTGGCCACTTGTCTTATGATAGGCTAAAATTGGGGTCCAATAGGATTCACCCATATACCTAGAAATTTGGTCAAATAGGAATGCACCAAATTATGAGCCAATAGAAGAGCTCCACACTCGACCTCCTCTAATTAATGTGACCTCAAAAGTAGTGTACACATACTTTGGGCCTCTACATACATGTATGAACCTATCTCTAACTTTTATTTGGCCATAGGCCTACAAAATCTCAAGTTAGGAAAATACTACTAGTTGACAATTTTTCACACTCCCTCTTCAACTAGTTTTAGCATAGATTTAGAAAGTACACCAAGACTTGTTCTATGCTTGAAAAATAAGTCCTTTCCCAATGCTTTGGTAAAGATATCAGCCACACATTCCTTTGATGGGACATGTTCAAGCTTGATCTCTTTTGCCAACACTTGTTCTCTCACAAAATGGTAAGCCACCTCGATATGTTTGCTCCTTGCATGGAAAACCGGATTGCTTGCTAGACTTTGGGCTGAAAGGTTGTCACAAAAGATGATTGGACTCTCTGAAAAATCCAGCAAATGAAGCTCCATAATCATCCTCTTGATCCACACCATCTCCTTTGTGCATGATGTCAAAGCTTTGTACTCGGCCTCACTAGAAGAAAGTGATATAGTTGCTTGTTTCTTCGACATCCATGAGATAGCTCCATCACCTATGAAAATAGCATGTGCATTTATGGATTTTCTATCCATAAGGTCTCCTGCAAAATCTGAATCTGAAAAACCAAATAAGTTAGGTGATGAGCCTCTATAAACAATGCCAAAATCTTTTGTTCCCGAGATGTATCTCAAGATCCTCTTTCCTAGTTTCCAATGTTCTATGCTAGGATCTTGCATGAATTGGCTTAATCTACCAACACAATAAGATAAATCAGGTCTTGTGATGGTTAGATATATAAGAGAACCTATTAGCTTCCTATAGAGAGTAATGTCCTCGAAGGATCTTTCATTACCTCTTATAGTTAGCTTTACATGTGATTCCATAGGTGTATCAATAGGATTTGCATCTACCATATGAAATCTATTGAGAATAGAAATAGCATACTTCTCTTGTGAAATAAAAGTGATTTGAGAAGTTCTAATTACTTCTATTCCTAAGATATAGCTCAAAAGACCAAGATCATGCACTTCAAATTCCTTTTTTAGTGCTTTCTTGATATCTTCTATATCTTCCTTGTTCCCTCCACTTAAAATAATGTCATCCACATAAATTAGAAGGATTGTAACATCATTAGCACTAATTCTAAAGTAAAGTGAATGATCATACTCACTCATAGTGAAGTTTTGAGAAAGTAGAAAAGAGTTAAGCCTAGCATACCAACTCCTTGGTGCTTGCTTAAGACCATACAAACTTTTTTGTAGAAAACACACATGATTAGGCTTGCTATGAGAAACATAGCTCTCGGGTTGCTCCATGTAGACTTCCTCTTCAAGATCACCATTCAAGAAAGCATTAGAAATGTCTAATTGCCAAAGATCCCATCCATAAAGAGTTGCAAGGGAAATGATTACTCTTATGCTCACCATCTTTGCCACGGGTGCAAAGGTTTCCTCATAGTCAATGCCATGCTCTTGAGCATAACCTTTAGCCACCAACCTTGCCTTCAACTTGTTGATAGATCCATCTTGATTTGTCTTTACCTTGAAGATCCATTTGCATCCAATTGCACTTTTGCCCTTTGGAAGCTCCACCAATCTCCATGTGTTGTTCTTCATAAGTGCTTCAAACTCAAGATCCATTGCTTGGATCCATTCCTCTTCTTGCCTTGCTTCATCTACACATGAAGGTACATCAAAAGAAGTTAGGAAAGCATAGTTGGATCCATCCACCACTTGCTTACCTTTGCCATCATAAGTGAGCCTTGAGGGTTTCACTTTATGCCTTGGAGTTCTCCTTGGAATTTGACTTGAAGAGGCTTCTTCAACATCCACATCCAATGTGTCATCAACTCCATTGTCATCAAGCACATTAGTTGCAACAACACCATCATCACTTGAAACAACTTTTGGAATGTTACCTTCATCAAAAATGACATCCCTACTTGTGAACACTTTCTTGATTGAAGGAACATAAATCCTATATGCTTTGCTTACTTCACTATAACCAACAAAAATGCCCTTTCTTGAAGATGGATCCTCCTTAGTTCTATCATCAAGAGTAATGTTGAAGTAGCAAATGCATCCAAAAGTTCTTAGAAACTTGACATTAGGCTTCGTACCAAACAAAGCTTCAAAAGGGGTTTTTCCTTCCAATACAACACTTGGCCATCTATTGCATAGGAAATTTGCACACAACAAAGCATCACTCCAAAAAGGTTTAGGAAGATTAGCATTCAATCTCATTGCCTTTGCACTCTCACACAAGGTTCTATTCTTCCTCTCGGCCACTCCATTTTGTTGTGGTGTTCTTGGACATGTGTACTCCCTCTTGATCCCATGCTCATCGCAAAAGGCTTTGAATTTGTTAGAAATGTATTCACCACCATTGTCGCTCCTCAAGCATTTGATTTTGGTTGTAAATTGAGTCTCAATAGCAACTTTGAACTTGACAAACACATCAAACACCTCATCCTTGCTCTTTAGTAGATAAACCCAACAAAATCTACTAAAATCATCAATGAAAGTTACATACATCTTAGCACCTCCATTGCTAATTGTAGTAACACCATGAATATCCGAATGCAAGAGAGAAAAAGGCATCTTAGATCTAGATATAGATCTAGTATATGGCAATCTATGTGATTTAGACAAAGCACATTCTTCACAAACATGATTCAAGCAAGTAAGAGACTTGGGAAGTCCCCTTACTACCTCCTTTTTGGCTATTACCTCCAAGGCCTTGTAGTTGAGATGTCCCATCCTTTTATGCCATACCTCTTGAATTGACATTTGTTCATTTGCCATGCATCCAACTTGGTTAGCAACAACACATGCATCAAGCTTGAACAATTTCCCTTGCCTTTTCCCTTTTGCAATGATACTACACCCCTTTTTGATCAAGCAAGCATCACCATCAAACTCAACTTTGAATCCTTTGTCAAGCATTTGGCTTACACTAAGTAAGTTCTTGGTAATGGATGGAATGAGCAAAACATCTTTCAATTCTATATTCCTATTTGTAGAAAGTGAAATAGGAATTGTGCCAATCCCCTTGATTGCACACTCACCATCATTTGCGGTATAGATTACCTTCCTATCACCATCAAATGCCATTAAAGATGAAAAATACTCTTTATGATATGTCATATGAGAAGTGGCTCCACTATCAATCCACCAAGGATCAATGTCTCCATGATTAGCCAACAAGCAAGATGACATAACAAAAGCATCATTTGAAAGAAGCTCATCCCCACCCTCATCAATAGTTAGATTGGTTTGCTTTTCCCCTTGATCCCTCTTTTTCTTAAAACAATCACTAGCAAAATGCCCTTTGACTCCACAATAGAAACATTTTAGCTTAGATCTATCCTTCTTTTTGCCAAAAGTAGAGTGCTCACCTTGGTCTTGCCCTTTAGACCAATTGCTTTTACCTTTGCCCTTGAACTTGCCTTTAGAGAACATTGCCTCCTCTTCTCCTCCTTGAGATGTAGAAGATGCTCCCACTCTTGCTTGCAACCTGAATTCTTCAGCCAACAAGACCTCTTGCAAGTCTCCAACACTTGGTAAACATTTTTGGATAGCATAACTTTGAACAAGATTAGCATGATCATCCAACAAGCCATTGAGAATCACTTGAACAAGCTCCTCATTATTTATGCCATCATTAATGCATGCTAACTCATCATTCAATGCTTTAACTCTCAAAACAAAAGCATGTCCATTCTCACTCTTCTTTTGCATACAAGAAAAGATTTGCCTTCTTAAAGTCAACACTCTAGAAGTAGACTTGGATTCATAAACCTTCTTCAAGGCTTCCCAAGCTTCACTAGATGATGTGCACTTACCAACCTCTTTGATAAGCTCATTTGTCACATTCATCTTGATCATGTGAAGGGCTTTCTTTGCCCTCTTGTCATACCTCAATTGTTCTTGAGGTGCCAAAGGTCTCTCCTCCACACCTACAACAATATCCATCAACTCATTCATCTCAAGCAAAGACTCCATCCTTACTTTCCAAGTAGAATAGTTGAGGGAGGTAAGCCTATCATTGCTTTCCAACATGTAGCCTCCATTTGTAGCCATGTTGCAATGATTGATCTCTGATCTTTGACCTGTTCCAATGCACTAAGCACTCTCTTGAATCAACAAATGAAACACAAGAAGAAATCACAAAGATTTGGAACCTAAAACCTTACTTTTTCTCTCTTTTCCTCACTTTTTTCTTAATTTTAGCCACTAGTTTTATGATTTCTTGATCAAACCAAGACCAAACCTCAATATACTTGCTTTTCCCTCACTCCTAAGATTGAAATACACTCTTGAATCATTCAGCAAACTGAAAATCAGAGGGTTACATCAATTTTGAAGTTTTTGACATGAAGAAGCAAGAAATTGAATCAAAAAACTATATGCTAGAATGGAAAACTAATAGGATCTTGTTGGATCTTGCATCTCCCTCTTTCCAAAACAATTTTTGTCTCCTTATTCTGATAAGTACAGAGGAAATTCGCCCTACTTCAATTGAAATGCATACAAATGATGTTTTGATCACAAAGATCCAATTTCTACACATAAATCAACAAGATTTTTAGCTAGAAACTTGATTGGAATGCTACAAAAGCAAACTCGCCCACAAATCTCTTCTAAATCTGGCAAAACCTGCACATTTGGCCGCCTAATGCTCTGATACCATGTGAAAAACTCAGATCCAAAAGATGCTAAAGTTTCATAAAGATCTTGGCCATGGAAGTTATGCACATCTAGATTGAAAAAATGATAGAAATTGTGATGTTAAGCATACTAAACATCAACTAAACATCAAAATCTGATCATAAGCTTCCACAAACAGAAACTTGCTGTCCCTGTCCGTACTTCAGAGCCTACAACCTGCATTTCACACGTGTGAAGCCATAGCAACAAAGAAATCACAATTCTAGTGGCTAGAATGCAAGATATGAACAAAAAAGTGAGAGAGAAGAAGATGGACCTTCAAAGAGCATAACATTCATTCAATAGAATGAAAATGAGATGTGTACATACTCGTGGAGATGGCTATTTATAGCAGCCATAGTGCCTCTTGGCCACTTGTCTTATGATAGGCTAAAATTGGGGTCCAATAGGATTCACCCATATACCTAGAAATTTGGTCAAATAGGAATGCACCAAATTATGAGCCAATAGAAGAGCTCCACACTCGACCTCCTCTAATTAATGTGACCTCAAAAGTAGTGTACACATACTTTGGGCCTCTACATACATGTATGAACCTATCTCTAACTTTTATTTGGCCATAGGCCTACAAAATCTCAAGTTAGGAAAATACTACTAGTTGACAATTTTTCACAATCATTAGATTAATGGTTGATGCTATTGTAGATGATGTTTTGCAACTTCTTGCAAATTTGCCCTCTTTAAACCACATAAGTTTGTTTAATTATGGTTGAAACCTACATTAATCCACAAGAAAACAAAAAAAATCTAATCCACAACCACACTCAAAGGGATGGAAGGGCATGATCATAAGATAATCACTCAAGAAAAACAATCATGATCAAGGAGCTCAACCTACCCAAGAGCACCTCTCACCTTAGATCAAGAAGGTGTCTGAGAAGACGAGATGAATGAAGACTGAGAGCTGAGTATGAGAGTCGAGGAATACTAGTTAATGCTGCCAAGAAGAATCCAATCTTGTTTCTGCTCTTTCCTTGATGGAAAGAGAAGAATCTTCGATTGTTAGATTACACAAATCTGACTTGGTGGAAGGATGAAGGAACTGATAGTTCTACAGTTGCAGCCTTGGACCCTTGCAATGTTGAGGTTTGACCACCACTTGTTGGGTGAGGAGCTCACTTTATTTTGCAGGCTCGCAGTCATCTTATCGTTTTCTTTTTTGTAGCTCATTCCTTTGGTCCATTACTTTTGGATCTCTTCGGGTTTCATAGGAGGGGATTCGACTATCATTGCTCCAGAGAGTTTCTTTTGATCAAGATCGATCTGACTCATTTGTTGTTTAAGTTTCATCCTTTCCTCCTCAACTTATTTGCTTTATTTCTTTTTGATGCTTCGCCTGCTTTCTTAGATCTTCTTTGGTAGTTGGTCTTCGCAGGACATTTGCAATGATCGTTTAGCCGCTTCGGTAAAACTATCGGGCTTTGAAAGCTGGGGATTTCTCAGATAAACAGTGGAATGATGGAAAATAGAGAAATGGAAGGAATGGTGGTGGCGGTGGTGTGACAACAATAAATGGTGTGGGAGATAGGCATGAAAATGGATGCAGATGTATGGCAAGAGGCTAGTTGAAGAAGGAGACTGATTTCCCAATGCTTGTGCTTCTATCTTCTGAAGGATCTTCGTCATGACTAGAGTACTTTTTCTTATTGAGTCTCTTTGGATTGCCCATATGCTTTCTTAGCCTTGTCGTTATCATCTTTGGTTTTGTGACCTTGGTTGTTTTGGTTTTGTGACCTTGGCTGTCAATCTACTAATGTTGTTACTGGCAATGTAACTGCTCTTGGCGGATCCAAGCAGATCCACTCTCTCTCTCCCAAAAAATCTGTTGGTGGAGATGTTGGTATCTATAACTTGCATGCTCAAGGTTGGATCGGCGTTTGGAACATGCAGTTGAAATACGAACATGCGACTAGACTAAAGATTGAACAAATTTTAATTAAATTTGTTTTGATCTTGCTGTAGTTGACTCGAAGATAAATATCTCTATCAACTTTGACATGACGTGGATTTCTGAAAGTTGCAATATGCTCAAAGATCCTAAACTCTATACAAGGTAATCTGAAGATGGATAGATGAATGAAAATGTGTTCTTGAGATACTCTATGGAAGACTCTCATGCAGTAACTATTTCTCATGCAAAAATCAATCACACAAAAGGGATCTGAGAGGAAAAAGGAAATCATACGAATGGTAAAGAGAGTGAGAACTATATGTCACTTGTCAAACAAAACTTTCATTCATCAACATTGATAATTCACCTTAAAATTTGTAATATACCATTGGCCTTGTAGAGTAATGAGAAAAAGTCTGATATGCCCTTGTCAAAAACAAGGCAGGGTTGGTGACACTAAATCTACCATCGTTGATAGCAGATATTTGTTGATATGGCTTGAAATGCATAGAAGGAGAAGATACTATTCTCATAATATCCTTTGGATCATGAGATTCATAAAATGAATCGCTTTTAGATTTTCGATTCTCAAAATTGGTTTGTCATATCCAGTGGTTGGAAATCTCATCACAAAATGGAAAGACATATGGATTTGAGATTGCAGGAGTGGAGATAAAATGTCAATTCCTCTACGTCGTGCAGGAATAGTAGTAGATAACGGAATATCGGTTTCCTCTACGTCGTGCAATAACTCATTTCATCTAACATCTATATTCGATTATTGCTCTGATAAATGTCGTGGTAATGTAGAAGTTCTCAAGGAATTTTTCGATTGAGCAGCAGGTTTAATTGTTGGTTGCTATGGTGCTTGTGTGTTGTTGTCATGAGGATCCTATTGTGATTCACAACTGATGTGTCGGGCTAGTAGGATCTTGTGTGGTTTCTTTGGACAGTCTTTGAAACTATGTTTTCTGACCCTATCGGGCCACTCGGCATGGTACTTGGTCTTGACTAGACAATCAACCATGAAGTGGCCAATTTCACCATAGATGAGACATCTGCTGTTTATGGGCCCTTGTATAATGGCATAACCATCTTGTATGGCTAGTGGTTTTGGACTTTCTGGTGGGTATTCGTGATAATGTGAGAAATGTCCAAATTGTGATGGTTGTTCTTCATATCGTTGGATGGCATGTGCTTGGATAGGCTGATATGAAGGACAAAAAAGCATAAGCAGGATGCATAGCCCGGTAGTGTGGGCACCAGATGGATTTTTGTCTATTAGGTACCTGGGCAGTGTGTGGTTGACGAGGCATACTATGTTGGATAGACTTCAGGGTAGTTTGAAACTCATTGGTGAGTTTCTCCATTTGTAGTTGGTGTTGCTGATTAAGCAACTCCAGTTGTGATTTCCAAAGCTGATCGCGGGTATCCTTGATCTGCTTTGACTCATGGATAGGGGCATAGGGTGCTTTCCTTTCCCTGGATTCATCAATATCTGATTCTTCATCTTCTTCCTTGATGGCATTAAACATAGCTAACTTTAGGCTCTTTGGATCTAAGTTCACGTCTAATCCATCTTGGAAAGCCCACTAAAAACTAGATGATGAGCATCTGTTTGGTAGGTTGTTCATGTACTTGACTTTTGAGGCGCTTCAATGCTCAATATAGTCTCGGACACGTTCATCTTTTGCCATCTTGATGTTACTCAATTTGACAAAAGGACTCTCTATCAAATGAAATGGTTTAAAATGTTTGATAAAGGACTCTTTCAGATAAGACCAATCCAATTTATCTTCACGATAAACCAGTCATGTGCTTTGGCGATCATGGTCATGGAAAACAATTGGACCATAGCGTCGTTGGATGTTTTTCCATACACATCGCACGCATTCTCAGAGTTTTGCAAAAATCGAACTATTATGAAACTTGGGTAGATTCAACTTGGGAGTTAGCTTTTCAATATGAGCATTGTGGGCAGCAAAAGCGCCGTTAAGGTGGGTTCTGATTTGTGAGGGGTCAACACCATAAAAATGGGCTTGGGCTCGTGAAAACTCAGCTCTATCAGGTTCTCGGATTTTGAATGGGTTTGTGGATAGCTTGTGTATTTGGGACCGCATTCGAGGGTGTCTAGCTTGCTCAATGGAAGGTGACACCATCTCGGGCTGATAATTTGTTGTTGTATCGGGATCAAGATGGTGTTCCATTGTGTACTGTCGTGTATTTTGTGGTTTGTATGAGTTTTTGTTGTTTTTGTGTCTTTTAATTTCTTAGGATTTTTTTTTTTTTTTTGGATAGATAACTGAAGGAGGGGACTCAGTATCAAAAGGGCTTTCTATTGGTATAAGTTTTGTTTTTTGAGATTTTTTTTTTGTGTATATGCCTTTTTTTTTTGAGCTATAAGGCTCGGTCGAGATGATGGTTCAGTCGAAATGGAAATTAGAGATCTCGGTCGAAAATTATGTGATATGGCATGGATCTGGCCCAGTCGAGATGATATTGAAGTGATTCGGTCAAGATTTGATCAAGATCTGACTCGGTCGAGATTTGATCGTTCGTCCCAGACTCGGTCGAGATGGTGTCCGAACGACTTGGTCAAGATGGTGACCAAACAACTCAGTCGAGATGGTGACCAAACAACTCGGTTGAGATGGACCAAACAACTCGGTCGAGAACGGACTAAAAAACATTTGGTCAAGATCGGACTGATAATTTTGGTCGAGATCGGACTGAAAAAAATTCGGTCGAGAGGGCACCTGCAGGATTCGGTTGAGATTTGAGCGAATTTTTTTTGTTTTGTTTAAGTGTCCGTCGGTCGAGATGGTGATGAAGGTGCTCCGCTGAGATGGGAGAGAAGGACTCGGCGGAGACGGCTGATATGGGAGAAAATGACTAGTGTGAGTGGAGGGAGAAGCGTGAAGGAGATAGTAAAACATGGCAACTCATTAGCGTGGAGGCTGATGGAGTTAAGAGGGATGTTGTGGATGGAGGATGAGAGAACGAAGTGGAGGTAGATTTGCAGGGCATTTGCAGATCCTCGGGTGTTTTTCATAGTCAGAAGAATTCTATTATTTTTTCTTGCTTTTAGCAATCGGTTTTATGCTTCCTTGTTGTTTTCTGATTTGGTTGAACTTCACTCATCATATGAGGCATAATTTATGAGGAAATATGGGTTTGATGGGGCTTGATGTCCAGTGATGGACAATCCCTCACTTTTTTGTTTAAAAAAAAATGGATCCAATTGCCTCATGTCAGCAATGGACCCTTCATCACTTCTTTCACTTTCTAAAGTAGCGATTTCTACTTCATATGCAATGATGGACCACTAAATGTCCTTATCAACTTTTGTTCAATGGCTTTAGCCTATTAGGCAGCGATGCAAACCAAAAGACAATTGCCTTTTTGTTGATTACATATATGCTTGATAAACATGTGCTTGAAACCAAATGGAAGTGGTCGTTGTCAAGCGATGGGACAATTGGCTCAAAAATGAACTTTCTTCTTGATTATTGTCAAATTGACATACCTCCTATCCAGCGATGGACTGTAGGTTCTAATATGCCTTTTAAATGAAGAATTTCCAGTCTACATTTTGTTGGTCCAGCAATGGACAGTAGAAAGCTTTCAAGTTCATCTTGGAACATCCGATTCTGGCCAAGCCAGTGATGAAGAATCAAGAAGTGCAGACTACTCATTTATTATCAGAAGGACAACGATCCACCACTTGATTTAATACTTAAGTGATACTTCTATATGTCTTTTTAAGCACTTGGCTTATCTAATGCGCAATGTGAAGCACCACTACAGTTGCGAAATGCAAGCACAGCCATGCATTCAATTCTGCAGAACGAGGATCGAGAGATCACAGTAGCACACATTTGTCGAGAGACCATGTAAAGAATGGATCAGAGGGAGTGCAGATCTGTATCCCAGCATCGCAACCAGTGCCCACTGCTCACGTAATGCGAAGCAGCACAAGCAGTCTGTAGCCTAATGACCTACAACACCTGAAGCGTGCATAAGCACTAGACTTCTCCATTTTTGATTATTTGTCTTATTTCTTGATTTTTTTAAATAACCTACCGCCAGCTGTCCATGCATTTTGATATAAATTCAGAGTAAAGTGGTAGTTGTTCAAGTGATAATTCTAGCAAAATGTATTAGTATGCCAACTATCAAGGGTGGCCATTCTGGCATAATAGGCTAGTAAGATAGCTCTCATGGTGGTCATTTGAGCATAATGTATTAGTAGCCAGCTGGCTCTTCCAAATATTTTGGCACTGCAATTGTGTGGTTCAAAATTGTGCTAGTGGAGGTCATTCCAAAATACGTAATTGTCATTTGGGCTCATAGTGGACAGGTGCCAGATTCTTATTGGATCAGATAGGAGAAGTTTAAACCCATATTCGTTTGAGCCTTTCAATTGAAAGGCCCAAACTTCAATTACGACAAGTAGCAGGCTTGAGTAGGCATGCTACAGCCCGTAGCGGGTCTGCTCACCTAGTCCAAAGAAAACCTGACCACAGAGCCTTACGAGGGGGGAAAGGCCCTGTCTGAGGGCCTTCCTTGCTGAGAGGACCCTCGCCCGAGGGCAGGCCTCGACCAGCAAGGAAGGCCGAGGGCGGGGACTAGTTTTGTTTTGTTTTTTTTTTTTCGGTCCGTTCGGACTAGTTTTTTTTTTCAGTTTTTTGGGACAAATTTTTTTACATTTGTGGTGGAATGTGGATGTGGACGGCCAATGACGGGCTGCCACATAGCACATGCAACTTCGGAATCCACCACCAATATGATACGGGAGTTAGAAACCAGGATTGAGAAGCAGCAAGAAGAGGCCCGCTCTTGGGCATCAGTTCTGAAAAAAGGCACCAAACCAAGCTCCCATCTCCTCGGTTATCTCAGCCACCATCTCGGAAGAGAAATCTCGAGACCAAAAAGCCCACAACATAAGAGTTCGCGGGATCCCGAATTCACAGGATGCCTTGACTGAAGCCAGACGCTTTCTCGACACCACTCTCGGGCAGAGGACATTCCACCGGAGAGAGGAGAGAGAACATGCATTTCGTAAAGAGAGAACATGCATTCCACCGAGAGAGGAGAGAAAACGTGCATTACATTGGAGAGAGGAGAAAGAAAGTGCATTCCATAGAAAGAGAATGATAGATTCCTAAGAAAAAAAATTGGATGAACATTATGCTCATGGAGGTGGTCCCAAAATACAAAAGACACCTCACCAAAATGCATTGCGTTCCTTATTAAGGAATGCCCAGGACTAATAGGAGCACGAAGTGCACAACTCCTCTAACAGCGTAAAACTACGCGTATCCTTTATATCCTGGTTTGTTTATTCTTGATTACGCGTACAAGATCAACCGACCCTTTATATCCTGGTTTGTTTATTGTTGACTACGCGTACAAGATCAACCAACCCTTTATATTCTAGTTTGTTTATTATTCATCACTGATCATGGTGTTTGAAAAGTGGAAGAATGCAAGCAGTGTGCGGTTGAACTAGTCTAATGACGTGCATAGTCCAGATTTTGACACAATATCATCTAAAGTTTCCCGGTTGTTATAATCAGCATCGTTAGTGTAAATGGTAAATGTAAAATAAGTGTCTACTCCATATATACTAATCTAGTCGCTTCATCCGAGTCCCCTAGTAATTCATTCTAAGTTTAGCTTCCTTCCTCTAAATTGGTCTGGTGATACCTCTGGAACGTATTATTACTGACAATGTCATTCATTCCGCACACCGAGCTGAGTCAAGCTGCTACTAGATTGCGTCCCCACACCGAGCCGGGTCAAGCTGCTACTACATTGCTTCCACGGCGGTTCCTCTCCTTTCCACTCAGCTCCAGTTAGTCTTCTATGCTCTGTACTCAGCCGATATAAATCCTGCTCTCCTCTACGATGCCTGCAGCACTATCATTCACATTCATCATAAAACACTAGTGCTCCACTCCCTTGAGAGTTAACTATCTAGCTAGCTCAGGAATCCTAACTTCCAAACTCCAAAGCCTTATCTCTAGCTCTCATAGTACTCACAAGTGATCATCCTGTGGATCGCGAATTCCAGTCGAAATACCATAAAAAAAATACAGTTCTAGAGGCTGATTCATAAATTGAAGCAATGGCACAAAGGCAAAGAATTCAGCTTCCCCAAATTCCTGCTATGGTTGTGCTACTGATAATTATTTCTTCAACAGCCATCGACACCGCGTCGGCGGTCAGACATTTCCCTGGGGCAGGTGCTCGTGCACTCCTCCAATCCACCCACGGTAACCTGATAGTGGACTACATAGGCGCCTCTGGAGCGTCGGATCTCCAATTTACGGATCTCCCTATATCCGCCTCCCTGCAATACATCTTACCTCTCTCATTCGCCATCGATGCAGACGCCTCGGGAAACACTCAGAATGGTATCTTCAGCCCCTTTTGGGCATCCAGTCTAACTCCCGAGGCTGCACAGAGCTTCAAGCAGAGCAATCCCAACGTCAAGCTGCTTGTCAGCCTCGCAGGCTTCTCCCAGTTCACCTCAGACGGCACCACCAGGAATGTCGATTGGTATGATCCCCCCAGCACCGACACTTGGATCACCAATGCAGTCAGCTCCATCTCCAGCCTCGTTTCTCAATACTCACTGGACGGCGTGGACGTAGACTACGAGAACTTTCCCACCTCTACCACGTTCACCACCTGCATTGGTGGTCTCATCTCCAACCTCAAGAGCGCTGGAACTATTTCCACAGCATCCATTGCCCCCTTTGGAGCCACTCTTTCCATCTATGCAGACCTCTTTGCCAACTTTGGTTCCTCCATAGATTACGTGAACTATCAGTTCTACGCTGATGGTTTGGCATCTCAATCCGACTTCATAAGCAGCTACAACAATGTGGCTGGCAGTTTCGATGCTAGCAAGCTGCTGGCTAGTGTTGAGGCTGGTGGCCGAGGACTGCAGGGATCCGACTTCACTGGAGCCGCCCAACAATTGAACATTCCAGGCATCATGATCTTCAATGTTGACAACGATAAGGGAACTGGCTTCAGCACCGAGCAGGCAGTGGCTTCTTTTCTCTCCAGTTAGCAGCTTCAGCTTATAAAATTCTATAAAGGTAATGAAAGAGGTGAGGAGTTCCTCCTATAACATGCATTCATGGCGATGTGTGTGACATGCTTTGAAAGTTCTATGCGGTTCACGAGACCTTTAAAGCAAATGGGAATCATTAGAAAAAGCTACCCAATTCGTACTCGATCGAGGTGCATTTTGCTTGGGTATTGGATTGCTCTTAATTACAAAAAGGTTACTTGATTGGCAGTTCAAAGTTGTCTTCCAAAGAAGTGTCCTCAAGCTCTATTTGACAAAGTTAATGAGACAACTCGTGGTGAGTTTTCTACTTCATGTTTTTAGCACATTAATATTTGTAGCACCATTCAAGAATGGTGGTGTAACTCCACCAAATCTATGAAGGGTACATGAAATTGGTATGCAATTATGCCCTAGACATTATGCCTAATTCACCAAGATTAACTACATCAATTTTTATACTTTATAATATATCAAATCATATTACATTCACAATAAGTTCAAACATCTAATCAATTGATAAGATAACCCACACCATGAAGGCCTTCTCTTTTTGGATGAATGAAACTGGCTTGCTCAACTACATTCCTAACAATGTCATACATGAATTCTTCAAAGATGGCCTCATCCATCCTTATGATTGATGATTCTCATTCCAACTTGCAAATATCAAGAACTTGATATGAGGTCACTTTAGTTCAAATCTGTCTGAACGTCCCCACCATCCACATTGGGTTTCACAATGTTATGGGATGGTCATTGGTCATACATGAGTACAAAAGGATGGCCATGATGAAAAACAAGGAATTGCATTTTTCCATAACGTGTCTTGTAGTCTTCTACACCTTCTTTAGTCTCAATCACTCATTTCTCACCATTCTAATAGCATTATATGAAGAAATTTGATATAATGGAAAAGAGTAAGTGAGCATCTCCTCTCAAGATGCAATTGTCCTAATGTCAATGACATCATGTCTAGCTAAAAGTCATTGAAAATTTCACACGACTCCCGAATCAAATCCACATAATTTTTACTTGTCCACAAACTCATTTTTATTCCCCATTCTTGAACTAGTCTCTCCACTTAGATGTGTACTTGCAACTAGCAACTCTTCCTTATCCTCAGTGCAGATGTCTTTAATGGCAATGATGTTGGTCATACCATAATCAAGGAAGTAGTGGTGGTCATTGCAAACCAATAATCAAGGATATCCCCAAGAAAATCAAAAGAACTATCAATTGACTACATTAAAAAATCGTGTCTTGCAAAGTCACGTCCATGGATGTATAGTTCTTGATTTCTTTATCAACCATTCTCCATTTAGCTTTAGGGCTATTGAAAACCATATGCTAGGGAGAATTATGGCCAAATATTGGAAAAGGGAAAGAGAGAATAACCATTGAATGATGCAAAAGTATATTGACCTATCAACAAAATCTGGGCTAAATCAAGAGTTTTCATAGTTGATTTCATAGGAATGAATGTAGCTAAATTAGCCTAGTTTGTCCACTACCAACCAAATAAATTCTTTCTAACATTGGGTTCTGGGAAGTCCAACCACAAAATCCATAGGTATACTTTCTCATTTCTTATATATGGGATATCTAAAGGATGTAGTAAGCCATTATCTTTAAAACGTTTAGCTTTAGGTAATTGGTAGTGTTTACACCTTATTACATACGCTTCCATGTATGATTTGAGTTTCAACCAATAAAACTCTCTTTTGACCAAGTCTAGGATTTTGTGTATACCACGATGACTAGCATAGGGATTGTCATGACATTAAAAAAGAATCTTCTTCTTCAACGGATCATAATTTGGTACAAAAATCTTTCCATTATGAATAGTATACTATTCTACAATCTGCTTATCTTTCTTACATTCATAAGACATGTGACTCAATCTCAATCATATTCTCATTCATAAACAGAACATTTATTTGACTCTCCAATTTGATTATGACTCAAGGAATCAGCTACATGATTGGAGGTTCCTTTAATGTATCGGATCTCATGATCAAGCTCCTATAGTAACTCAACTTATCTGGCTTTAAGACCACAAGAATCATGTCAATTGCAAGAATACTTCAAAGGTTGGTGATCTATTTACACTATAAACTTACTACCATAAAGATAGTGTATCCATGTTATTAATGCATAAAAATGTTATCAGCTTGTCACTTTGTAATAAGATAGCTCCAATTGCAATATCACTTACTTCCATTCTAACAATTTAAGATAGGTCTGGATCTGTAATCTAAAATAGATGAGCGAAAACATTCATGCTCTTGAGTTTCTCAAAGAATTAGTTTAGTTTAGAAGCGGACTGTGTTGATTCCCCTTTTTCTTCTTATTCACCCTTCTCTTTGTTAATTTATCGAGAGGTGCCGCTACCTTAGCATATTCCTCTATGAATATACGAAAGAAAACTGTAAATTCTAAAACTATTTAACTTATCTAATTATCTTCAGAATAATGTACTAGCTCATGCTTAAAGAATTTACATTTAGATTCTTTTGTATAGAGCTTCTCCTATAGAAGAGTCTTTAAGATAGTTTGAATTTGTTTTGTATGTTCCTTAAAGGTTTTATTGTAGACGAGAATGTCATCTAGGAACACAACAACAAATTTTCTTAGATATATGGATGAAATAAATTATTCATCATTTGTTGAAATGTTGCTAGTGCATTTGTTAACCCAAAAGGCAATAATAAAGTTTCGTAACGCCCAAATCTAGCCTAATCAATCTACCAAATCACCCATCTTGACACACATCCAAAAGCCTCCATCCTTCTTCCCTTTCAAGAGAACCAAATCACTTCATGGTGCATTACTAGATTGAATATGTCCCATCCTCAAGTAATTTTCTATCTGATTAGTAACCTCTATCTCCTCCTAAAATAACCATAAGGTTGCTTGGAGATAGGTGGACTACTTGAAATTAACTCTATCTTATGGTCAACTAACGTAGAGGGAGTTAATAACTTTTAAAAGTTCACAACCATTTGAATCCTTCTTGGAAAATTCCAAAATAGGTAAAGCAAACAAAGAATATGCTTCATACATAGAATCAACTTCCATTGAAGAAAGCCCCTCAAAGAAATGAACTTATTTATCTCCAAACATTGTAACTACTTTATCCCCTTCTCTGAAAAAAAAAGTACACATCTTTCAAAAATTAATCTCCAAATATTTGGATTTCTTAAATAAGCATTCGTAATCTAAGATAAGATTCGTCCATGCTCAATCTAAAACATGAAAATTAACTATTAGTTCCATATGTCCTTAAATAACAACTGGAAAATTTGGCACTGTACATCCCAAGCCTCCAATTCAACAACCAAAGCTATATAAATCTTATATATATAGTTTTGGTTTCAGTGTTCAGGTCGAGTTTCAGAATCTACAAAATATGAGGATTTTTAAAGTTATGAGTCAATCCATTGTTTAGTAAAGTACTAACTTCCTCACCATACATTGTGTCTTTTTAATGAAATAGTTGGCATTTGGCATGAAAGAAATAGTATTGAATGAACATTCACACTCACAATCAACCAAATTAGTTTGAAGTTTCAAACCTTTATCACCCGACATTTCAATCATTTAAGTTCTTGATTTCTTTCACTCATGAAAAGTTTTTATAAGATGTCCATGTTTATTGAAAATGTAGCAAACATTATATTTATGAGGCTTCTGGGACAATTTGCTTTGCTGAATTCATAAGAATTCATAAGTTGCTCTATCCAATTCATCAAAGTACCAGGGCTGATTTTGCTCTTGAAATTGTTTTTTTCCTACTCCTACTGCTTCCTTGATGCTACTATCATAGAATCATGGGCCTTTATGATATGGATCACTCCGTCAAGATTTTAATGCAAGTTTCTTGGACATTCATTCTAGTAGTCAACCAAAAAATCCTAGGATGAATTGCCATGAGACTAACTTCATGTCGAATGATGGAATCTTAGTCAATAGATCCAAAAATTTCTTGACATAGGTATTTATCTTACTCCCCATTTTACAATTGGTAAATCTTTGATAATTCTACATCATTAGCCACCAAAAATGCCTTCCAAATAACTTCCATAAGTTCTCTCCATGTACCATGCCTTTGGTACATCATTTGGTGAAATATGCACATTGCTTAAAATGCACTTTCAATGATTTGTAATTTTATAATTTTAGTAACAATTATGTTGACTTCATCTTGCTGTGAAGGTCATAAGCAATGATCATTCTCGTCTAATCCAAATACTTAAAAACTAAGTTCTCCAAATCATCTCCACTAAGCACATTTTTGACATTAAGCTTTACAATTTTTTTCTTTTTCAAATATTGCATTACAATCTTTAGCTACAAAATCACATTCAATAGTACATTTGGAATGTTTTGTGTTTTGACATAACATACACCACATGTCTATATGCATGCACCTCAAAGTCTAAAACATTCACTAAAACTTGGGTTAACATTTTTGAACTACAAAGTACCATTTTAGTACATTGTATGATGTGCTTGAAGCTTTAGACAAATGCAAAAATACACCTCATTATTTATACGTATGCACACATATGCACACATCTTTATACATATGCACACATACTTTGTTTTCATAGAAAACATATAGCTACAATTATCACCATAAAGTGCATGTAAAGTTCAACGATTTCTTACTAAGAAAGTTTGTAACAAACTTTTTATAATCAACAATCACTTGTGACAATGAATCGGTATGAGATTAAGTCTGTGGAGCTCTACCAAGCGGCTCATCTCATCATCAATACTTTCTCCCAACTCTTTGCCAAGTAGTTAGAGAACCCAAAACAGAGAGAGCTTGAAAAAAAATTGCAAAATCTGAAGAGTGACAACCACTTGGTCCCATTCATATATTTATATGGTCATGATTGGAAAGAGACACAAGTGAGAATTTGTAAAGACATATTGCCAAGAGAGAGATTCTAAAGCTCGTTGGTCATGTTGGTACTATCACAATATTTTTTTCAAATATAGTAATTTTCATAATCTTTTTATTGTGCAAAGTCCTAAGTCTAGGATTTAGGAGTTCCCTTGGGCTTAAACTAGAATCTTAAAAGGTGTTGCTATTGACAAATTCCAAGCTTGATTTAAATAATGAGATATTCGTGAATTCTTGTCTTGATTCCACCAAACCATAAGGGAGGTCTAGCTCTAATCACAATCTCATGTGAGTTGGATTGAGTGAGGAGCTAACAATCATCCTAATAAATAGGTCATTTCTAATTGAGACAAGTTTGCTTATATGTAGGTCATTTCCAGTAGTTGTGAATTGGTTTAACTTTTAGAGACCACATGAATACTTGCACATCTAGGATGAGGTTCCAAGATGAGCAGCTCCTCCAGGATCCATCATGTGCTTTGCTCACATTGCATTTTAACTTGGGCTAAGTTTTCAAGTGTGAAGGGTTCATAGTATTCAGATTTTCATTGTGAGTTCTTGGATGTGCTAGCACCTCTCGAATGTATATTTTTGGACATCTTGGAATCCACAACGAGAATGGGACAATGGACGTTATATGATTCATAATTTTTATAATTTTAGTAACAATTATGTTGACTTCATCTTGATATGAAGGTCAGAAGCAATGATCATTCTCGCCTAATCCAAATACTTAAAATCTAAGTTCTCCAAATCATCTCCACTAAGCACATTTTTGACATTAAGCTTTACAATTTTTTTTCTTTTTCAAATGTTGCATTACAACCTTTAGCTACAAAATTACAATCCATAGTACATTTGGAATGTTTTGTGTTTTGGCATAACATACACCACATGTCTATATGCATGCGCCTCAAAGTCTTAAACGTTCACTGCAACTTCAATTAACATTTTGAACTACAAAGTACCATTTTAGTACATTGTATGATTTGCTTGACACTTTAGACAACTGCAAAAATACACCTCATTATTTATACATATGCACACATACTTTTTTTTGTTGTTGGACGCATAGATAACATATAGCTACAATTATCATTATAAAGTGCATATAAAGTTCAGTGATTTCTTACTAAGAAACTTTGTAACAAACTTTTCATAATAAGTCTGTGGAGCTCTACCAAGCGGCTCATCTCATCATCAATACTTTCTCCCAACTCTTTGCCAAGTAGTTAGAGAACCCAAAACAGAGAGAGCTTGAAAAAAAACTGCAAAATCTCAAGAGTGACAACCAAAACTTGGTCCCATTCATATATTTATGTGGTCATGATTGGAAAGAGACACAACTGCAAATTTGTAAAGATATATTTCGAAGAGAGAGATTCTAAAGCTCGTTGGTCATATTGTTACTATCACAATACTTTTCCTAAATATAGTTTTTTTCATAATCTTTTTATTGTGCAAAGTCCTAAGTCTTAGTTTTTCTGGAGTCTAGGATTTAGGAGTTCCCTTGGGCTTAAAGTAGAACCTTAAAAGGTGTTGCTAATTACAAATTCCAAGCTGGATTTAAATAATGAGATATTCATAAATTCCTATCTTGATTCCACCAAACCATAAGGGAAGTCTAGCTCTAGTCACAATCTCATGTGCGTTGGATTGAGTGATGAGCTAACAACTGTCCTTATAAATAGGTCATTTCCAATGTCACCTCAAGTTTTTATAAAGAAGTAACCAGTAGTTGTGAATTGGTTTATCTTTTAGAGGCCACGTGAATACTTGCATATCTAAGCTGAGGTTCCAAGATGAGCAGCTCCTCCGGGTGTTGATGGTATTTATTGTACATTAATAAATTAGGTGTGAGGGCTGTGGCATCCTGTGTGCGTAAGCTCGTAGCCCAATGAGCACATGTTAAATATTGTATTATGAAATAAAATAGAATTCGACCATGTAAATAAAATAGAATTAAAGGCCCAAAGTCTAAGTTGATTAAGTTTGATTTTAGTTCTAAGAAGTAGTCAAAGTCAAAGTGGTGGTAGGTGGACTGTGCTTTTGGTTGTGTTTCTTTAGAAGGGCTAGGATTTCAATCCTTCCCTCAATGAAGTAGCCAATTGAAGCAAAGGGGCAAGGGCCTCCCTGAGAAGAAAAAAGCACCTCTTGTACTCCATTTGACATGCTAATTGAGAGGAGGAAACTCTACCACTTTGAGTATCCAAGCATCCTCATGTGCTCTTGCTTTCTAGTCTAATGCTTTTATTGAATGTTGCTATTAAATTTTGTCATGTTTTTGCTGTTTTCCATGGTTTTGCTATTAAATTCTGCCACCCGCCGCGTGAGGACTCGTGGGATACCGCATGAGGTAGTCGGTAATTTATTCCTTCACGCTTTTGGGTCTTCAGAATGTGCAGCTGGTTGATACAAAGCTAGAGCCCTGGGAAGATGACACATGATGCTCCTCCATCGATATTGGTGTGTTCTGCTCGGGCCCTTGCCCTTCGTATGCTCCTTGGCCTTGGTAGAATGCTGGCCTCACCACATATGTTCATTGATCTTGCCTCCTTCTGTCGGTGCAACTTCAAGTTGTGGTGGTGGTGGAATTACCACTGGGGCTGGTGGTGGTTTTTGAGCTGTGCGCTGCTACCAATCTCTGAGGGCGGCACTGGCTTGAGATAACTCATGATGAGCCTGAAGGCGATATTGATCAAACTCTCCTTGGTATCCCGCCAATGTTTGTCTGAAAAACTGCACCTGGTGGGTCAGAAAATATGCCTCATGTTGGGTGAGCGGTCTGTTGGTCAACACTAGCTGGGAGAGCCACTCCATTTTCTCCTGATGGAGGGCTTGTACCTCCACTCCGAGGGGTTGGTTCTCTCTTTCGGCCACTAATAGTTGGGCCTAGAGCGGGGCTATCTGTTGTTGTGCAGACTGTTGGGCTTCTTGGAATTTAGTTGTCGCGTCCATCACGGATTTATCTGAGGGCCTTGATATAATCTTGGAGGCCAACCTCATTCTTTTGCAGTCTCAGGATCTCTTCCGTCAGATAAAACAACCCATCAGGTTGGTACTATCATTCTCGAATTCCTACCATCTGAGAGTTCCAACTCCTAGGAATAAGACACTTTACAGTACAAATGTGAACCAAATGTCATTTTCGTTTCATGTCACAATCCAATAACAAATAGGGTCAAGTCATGGTTTTATAGATATTTAATATAAATTCAACTTAATGAATTTGATAAACCAGTGCTATCATTAGAGGATTTCCAAGGCCCAAAAGGGCTGTCTAAGAAATGCCACATAAGAGAGAGAAAACTGTCGGATTTTAAAACTCCGACCGAGTTTTTGGTCTGCCCACACAACTCCGATGACTTGACCTCACTAGTAACATGTGTAGTTAACTGGAAGTTGGATAGCCGCAACGCGTGGGGTCCATACTTCAAGGTTTTATTTTTTACCATTAACTAACATGACTTCTCGTGTAAATGCAAAGCGTGTTGCACATCACAGTTTCTTTCCATCTACTGATAGCTTTCACATCAAATGAAAACAATCTTATCAGTCTGAATATCATGACAAGAAACTTTGAATATTTTGGATCACAATGAGCGCCAACATGAATCTAAATTTTTGCAATTCTAAAAATATGGAGTGTGTTAGATCAAAAGGAGCGGCAAGGTTATTTCAAATTTTTGCAATTCAAAAATTTGCAATTTCAACACATGTCTATTGGAAAAGTATTATGCTCATAACTGCAAAGCTTTGATTTTGCATATAAAGCAAGAAACATGGGGTGTGTTGGATCAAAAAGAGCACCAAGGTCATTTAACTTTTGCAGTTGAAATTTTTTTTCGATTAACAGTTTTAATAGCTTGCAAGATATATAACAATTTGGCTTTCTACTAGATTAATCTATCGATTATTAAGATGTCTAAGTCATCTCCATATTGATCTTCCTAAAGAATATGCCCACTATCAAAAAAAATTCTGAAACGATCCACCTTACCAGCTCACCAAATCGTGGATCATAGAACGGAGAACAGGAAACATTGTGATCTATGGGTTGATGGAAGTTTATATCCAATAGATCCAAGCTCGATGCAATATCCAAATTTTAAATCAGTCACACAACTCATACTATTTTTGTGTGAAGGACACAATGGTTTATTGGGTTATTGTGAAAGATTGAAAAGTTATGGCATTAGTAATTCAATGAAAAAAAATCATTATTTGGAAAATATGTTGAATGGTTTGTTTATTGACTACAAAGAAAAAGAAACTCTTTTGTTGCAAACAAAGTAAGAGAATGAAATGTTGAAGATAGATAATTCTCATTTGCAAAATATTATATTGAACCTTAACCAAGAAAATGACAATATGAAACTAATTGTACAAAGATTGTGTACCTCATATTGTCAAATAAGTGCAGAAGTAAACACATTACGGAAGAATGAACAATAAGCGCAAAAGAGTTATTTCAAAAGGTATAGATGAGCTTTCATCAAGTGGGGGTCAATGAAAAAAAAAAGAATATATGCTTTCAAGTAAGATTTTGTTTTAAACTATATATGTGTTTTGTTCCATCCAACACATCAATGATTGTGAATTGTTTTTTTTCTAAATCTTATTTTTATTTTGCAGGTCAGCTTTAGTCACCAATCAAAATCTGAAATACAAGGACATGATTAATGGAAAGTCTTTGAGTGCAGTACTTACAGCCAAGTCAATGACAAGTCTACTGGGAAATCAATGATATTCTCAAATTAAGTCCAAGATTGCAGAGGCCCTTATGGGCGAAGTCGGCATGATTATTGACTGAAAATTGATACAAGGAGCATGTGATTATTCTGGTATTAGCAAGGATGCATATGGCACAATGTTTAGAATTATCAAAGTGGCATTTGGACAAGTACATATAAAAAAATTTCCTATTCCATGGCCCTTTCAAATCAAATTAGAGAGGGATGTGTTAAACAGGGGTTTGCAAAACACCATTGGTATTCCTTACCATATCAATGAAATTAATAACTCAAAACATGGCACTTTGTCATATGATTCCACCAACAATATGTTTATTGATCTGAATCATTTACTGAGATTTATTGTAAAGTTTTATGGAATCACAAATGAAAGTGTTGAAAAATTGATATTAGTTCTCAAGTTAGATGAATCAGAAGTAATAAAGGGACAAAAGCTAGCAAGGGCTAGTGTTACGCTTATGAATGGAGCATTAAGCAATATGATAAACTCAGAGAGTCTTAATTTCAGTGTGCAGTCCAAAAATAATATTTGGTGGTTAGCAGCTTTCCAGGTTTAAATCTATTCTATTTAGTACTAGCAACTAATTCATTTTGAGAATTTATAATTTTCTATTTTAAGCTAATATTGTTTTGTTATTATAGGTCTAAGTTCAATTCTCTTATAGTAGTTCATGATTTTGTGTTTCAAACAGGTTTTAAAAGAAGATCATGACATTCTATTTTGGATTTTTAGTAAAACAGAACATTTAGAGATAATTAAGAATCATATGAACGACACACCACTCGATGTTCCTAGAATAGGTGATTTTAAGGTGGAATAGGATTTGGTTGGAGCTTGAAGTCGTTGAAGTGCATGTTCAACATCTCACGTGGAGCAAATTCAAAACATCCATGCCTCTATTGCATGAAAACTACACAAGACATGTCAAAGAGCACGAGAGTTTCAAGGGATATAGAAGATCCGCCTTGGAAACCAGTATTACCGATTCCGCTTACAAATGTTCACATTTGTACACTACGTGGAGAGGTTAGAATTATCGAAATATTGATATACCTTCATATTTGGTTTCTTGGAATACTAAGCCAGAGTCATTAGCCAAAAAAGCAATAGCTCGACTGTAGGAAGTTTTATCAAAAGCGGGACTTCTTAAAGGACAAGTTAAAATACAAAAGGACGAGAAGCTTTCAGGGAAAACGGGAAACATCCCATGCAAACCAAGCATAGGAGGATCCAAAGCTCGTCATTTCTTATCAAATCATTTCGGAAAACCGACTAAAATCTAGTACTCAATTTGGATAGATGTACTCAATGCCACAAAGGATTTTGAAAAAAAAGGAACAACGAGGATTAAAAAAGTTGAAGTCTGGACAAAGCTTGACAACATGGTCAAATTGCTCAGAAGAGATAAACTGTCTAATACTGATGTCCTACTAATTGAGAAAAAAAACAATTGAGTTTGTGGATGCAGTTAAAGACGCCTGGGGTGAAGGTCATAGTACGCATTACATGGTAAATCTCTTTTCAATGTAACTAGCTCTTTGAATTATAATCTCATTGCACATATGCTAAATTTAAAATGATTAATATGACAATATTTGTATCTCTGGTATTGCAGCACATTTTACGACATCATGCATCATTTTTTGCAAAAGCTTACGATAGTCTAAGTATTTGGTCATCACAAGGAATGGAGAAATCGCATTGGCAAGCTAGAGCAACATTTCATCGAAATACACAACACGGTGGAACATCTCAAAAAAAATAGTTACATCATCTAGCTATTTCAATGGTTCTACAGGCATGTTCAAAAACTAGATCAACAAACTAATAGAAATTCAGAAAGACGTGCAAATTTATAGACGAAAATAATATTGATGCAAGACTCAACTCATAGTAATTTTCATGATATCTGACGAAAAAAATATATGTATTATATCGCATCATTTCAAGTACAATGCAAGGCAAAATCATTGTTTCTCTTTGTCTTTAATGATCAACATTGCTGTGTGGTCATGAATAAATTTTTTTCTATCATATGGATCTAGAAAATCAATGGATCTTCTTTTGCTCAAGTCATTGTATCTAGAGAAAACAGATAAGGAGGAAGACCCTTTCAGAAACTTCCTCAACTACATAGCCAAATACTTTTATGACAATGTCTCTCTTCGCAAAAATAATTTTATATGTATTCGGAGGGTATTTAAGCTCGTTCAAGAAATTGAATAACACTTTAATTGCCATTATTATCGTCGCAGCATCTAAAGAAAATTTGCTATGATCAATGCAAATCTCTTTATTTACAAAGCACTTCAAATAATGGGACAGGGATGAATCCCTTTGTCGTGATCCCTGACCTTCCCTCAAATATCCATGCGTTGTTGCAAAGGCATCGTCCTCCACAGTAGCCTGTAAAATACGAGCAAAGGTTACAATCTTGAAAAACAAAATAACTATATTTGAATAGAAATCTCATTCAAATAAAACCAGATTTACCTACCAGATCATGCTCATCAGCTTGAATAAGTGCAGCAGTATGTAGATCATGACCAGCAACAATGGTTGTCGAAGTAGTGGATGGATTAGTTTTCGAAGACCGTGAAACATATCTGCTCCGGATTCTTAGAAATTCTTCCTCACTGGGCAAATTTGCCTGGTATGCCCTGCTTTCAGACATGATTGATTGCAGGGCTTCAGTCCCGTCCAACCACTCATCTCCGGCTTTGTAATCGATAGAAGCACATAGATCATCATCACCCTCGAGATCTATGAAATCCTCGAATTCATTGATGAAATTAGACAAAATTGATAATATTTCGTCCTCCCTTAGGCCAAGAACATCTCCAACATCATTCAGAGAGAGGTATGCGACACTATTCATGTAATACACTAGCAAACCGAGGACAGTCTTGGTTTTGTCATATGGATTCACGTCAGATAAGGAAGAAATGTACAATGCACGAGACTCAGCTGGGTCGTACATTGCTGCCAATCTTGCCTCCTCGTCAGCACCCAAGACATCATCAACAATAGCTGACTCTAATATCACATAAGCAGTTGCTGATGAGACACCCTCAATGCTTAGCCCTGAAGTTCCTGCCTCTTCAAGAACAAGAGCAGAAAGGTAAAACACAAAGCCCATGCCCTCCTGCAAAAGGTGACATGATCGATTGTGCTGGTCACAATGGACCACACATTTAAAATCACTCACTATTTTCGTGAATCGTCGGTTGTGGGCTTGCTTTGAAGATGGTTGGGCAAGTACCAGGTCATGGAAATGGATGAATCATAAATTATCCATTATCAACATAGACTGATTGAGAGTATCATAATACTCTTTACACAACGTTGGAAAATAGGATTTATGTTCTGATCTAAACTTCTCAATATCAAAAGACATATTGAAATACGTCTTATAGTGACCTATGTAGTTACCAACACCGGATACAACAAGGAAGGCGTGCAATGCAGAATCAAAGGTATTAGAAGATGAGGCGGCCATCTCGAAAGTATGAACAATAGGGCCGAGTATCACTACAATGTGGGATGGCATGGAGTTAGAAGACTATCAGGCAGTCCTCGCATGATGGCGATATTGGTGAATGACCGGATATCGGAACGACGCGAGGGAGCCAAGATCGTCTAGAATCTGAAGTAGATTCTCATGTGGTAGTGATACTGCAAAGAACTAGTAGTGTTGACACACCAAGAGCTACAGGGAGTGAAAATCGAAAACTTAGAGAAAGGTTTTAACTGAACAAATAGCATTAATATAGCTAAAACCAATAAAATCCAAACCGTACACACATCAATCCAACAACGGATCAGATCTATGACGTGTAATGTACCATCCACATGTGCGAGGCCACACGTGCTACAATACACGTCAATCTGCCATTCGGCCACGTGCCCACACGTGCGAGAATACACGTCATTGCACGATTCGACCACGTGGCCACACGTGCAATCCCCACACGTGTTGCTCCATATGTGCAGTTTCACACGTGCGGATACAGACATGTAGTTCCACACGTCAGGTACTGATTGGGCCACATGCCCACACGTGTGCGCTAATACGTATGAGAATACGTGTCGTTGTACCATTCGACCATGTGTCCACACGTGAAATCCCACACATGTTGCTCCAGATGTGCAGTTTTACACCTGCATAAACAGACATGTAGCTCCACACGTCAGTTACTGATTGGGCCACGTGTCACAAGTATTCACACGTGGGAACGTTTTTTGCCTATATAAGTCCATTCCCGAGGACTATACAGATTTTCGCATAATTTGCTTTCAACTTCAATTGCTTCTATATGACTCATACTTGATATTGCCATCACGCGAGCGACTTCATCTCTAGGCCTGTTCCTGATACCCTCTCACATCGTAGCGATATCAGCCTGAATGTGTCCAGTATTGCCATCATGCGAGTGTCTTCCTCTCCTCGCCTGACTCTGCTGCTCTCTCGCGTCATAGCGATATCATCCTCAGAGTTCCCAGTATCGCCATCACGTGAGAGAATCTAACTTTCTCTACTGCTATAGCTCTGTCCTCTCGTGATATAAATATTCGGCCTCAATGGCTCGGACGAAGCAAACCGCTAGGCTTACCAGCTTTGTTCAACATCCCATCCGCAGACTTCTGAACCCGTACATCCCGTCCACAGACGAAGAAGCCCTCGCCATCCATGGTTGAGGGACATCAGGGCATTGTAGAGGAGCACCAAATTTTTGATCCCGAAAGTAGCCTTCTACCGGGCTGTGAGGGAGGTTACACAAGATATGACCACTCATCTGCCCTATCTAGTAAGGTGGAATATCACTGCATTGGAGGCACTCCATACTGCATACGAGGACTTCTAGACAAAAATGTTTGAGGATTCAATGTTGTGCTCGATACATGCCAAGAGGGTGACATTGATGCCCAAGGATATGCTTCTTGTCATGAGGCTTCGAAACACCTATGACAATATTTTTAAGTCTGGCCTCACACAGAGGCAAGTTCCTCTTGAAAGGGGGCTTGTCCCACCCCGAAAAAAGAGAAAGCAAGCACAGCCCAAGCGTTCGCAACTCAAGCCTAGGTCTCCCAGCTCTTCACCCTCGCCTCCTCCCATTAGAAAAGATCTGGCTAGCACGTCTGCAATTCCTTGGGTTGAGAGTCCTCCCCTAATCCCTGATCTTCAAATGCACAATTCCCCTTCTATACATGCAGATGACCTAAATACAGTGGTGGACCTGATTGTTTCTAATGTTGATGCAACTGATAACGAGACAATATTGTTTTGTGGTCTACGACTTCCGGAAGCCATTGCAAAGCTAAAAGAAGATGAACAACAGAGTCTTAAACAAAATGTAGATGAATCAGTATGAAAATAAAAAACCAGATTTGAAATATATGATGGCGGTCTTTCGTAAATCATATATGTTACTCTAACTATAGTTAGATTAAAAAAGACTTACTTTAACCACAAGTGTTAGGTCCCTAGCACTCAGGAAAGTCACGACCAGCAATTACGGTCCAATCACAAGTCCCTACCCAGTGGGAGTTTTGAATTGTATAAAACTATAACCAAAAAGTTCCAAAAAAGAAATCGATCGGCAAACAACATTACGGTCTTTCACAGGTGTAAATATATAACTAGGCCAAGTGTACATCGAATAGTTGAAAAGTCAAAAACAGCTTCTTGACAAAAGGCATGGAGGGCAGGAGAAGGTTTCATTTCCGTTGTTGGTTTCATTTTGGTCATTTGCCTTCTCTCATACTTGACCGCAAAAGATTTTCTTTCATGAATCTTTCATGTTTGCGAACCATTTGTCTTCGTCTACTTTGACTTTCGTGTTCGCGAACCATTCGTCTTCGTTTCCTTAGACTTTCATGTTCACGAATCTTTTCGTGTTTCGTGTCTCCAGATCTTCAAGTTTGTGAATGTCTTCATCGGGCTGAGGGCTGAAAGCTAGCAAGGCTTTGTAATTAGAAACGTTTTGTTTCTTCAGCTCCCTCTCAAATCATGATAGCTTTACAATCTCAAGACTGCTCCTTTGTCTCTCAAAGAGTCCTTTGTCCAAGGCTTTAGTGAAGATGTCAGCAACCATGTCTCTCGTTCCGATGAAGGTAGTCTACAACATCTTCTTCTCAATTAGATCGCTAATCAAGTGGTACTTGATCGCAATGTGCTTCGTTCTGAAATGGAACATGAGATCTTTCGTCAGGTGTATTGCTGGCGTGTTGTCCATCTGCAAGACCAGGGGCTTGTTTCTTGTTTCGTCCAATTCCTCCAGGAACTGACTTAGCCAAATTATTTCGTTACCCATCTTTGCTGCTGCAACATATTCTACGTCGCAGGATGACTGGGCTACGTCTGCTTCTTGCTGACCCAGAGAACTGCTACTCCTAATGTGATGGTGCATCCTCCCAAGACGCTTTTACAATCATCCTTGAGAGATGCCCAGCTAGCGTCGTTGTAGAAAGTGTCCTAAAACTTGCACCACGACAATAACACAAGCCATGATCGCTCATTAATTGAAGATATTGCAAAATTTGTTTTTTCAATCTTCCAATGTGTCAAGCCTGGATTCGTGCAAAATTGGCTCATCCTGAATACTGCATAAGCAATATCAGGACGTGTATTGTCAGCAAGGTACATCAATGATCCTATCAGCTTCATGTAAGGTGTGAGCTGCATCTGTTCTCTCTCTTCCTCGGTCTTTGGACAATCATCATTCGTCAGCACCATCCCTACGAGCATTGGAGTGTTCGCTCCTTTGCAGTTCAGCATCCCAAAGTCCTCTAGGATCTTCTGGGTGTATCTGGACTGGTGAAGGTATAACTTACTTTTCTCGTAGTCCCTTTCAATTTGCAAGCCACGATCTCGAAATGTTTTGAGATGTTTGCCTTTACTTTAGCAATTAGCTGCTCACTCCTGCAAAGTATCAGAGTGTCGTCCACATACACAACCACAATGATGATCTGCCCATCCGTAACTCTGACATATACATTGGAATCAGCCAACAAAGGCTTGAATCCTAATGATTTCAGGGCTTGATGTTTCTTCTTGTACCATTGTCGGGCTGATTGTTTCAGACCATAGATGCTTCTATGCATTCTGCATGCATAGTCAGGTTGCTTCTTGGTATGTTGCTAGCTCTTCTTTGAAGCTGTAGTACAAAAACTGTGTGTCTTTGCTCCATTGAAGATTGTCAGAATAGCAGCCTGGAGGTCTTCTTTGTCTTGTTGACCTTCAAGGTTCATTTCATCGCTGCTCGAACATTTCTTGTTCGTGGGGTCGATCCTCTATTTTCTGCTGCTCTGGAGTCTGGGGTCCTGCATTCTGATTTGATGTATGTCCTCGATCTCCCTCTTGAATAGGCAGCAGTGTGAAGATCTCATGGCCTCTTTTGTCTTTCAGTCCAGGGAATGTGGACTCGTCAAGCTTTACATCTCTGCTCAAAACAACCTTCTTCGTGGTTGGATCGTAGAGTCTGTACACATGTGTTCCATTCAAGTAGCCGACCATGATTGTTTGCTCGGATTTGTCGTCGAGCTTGCTTCTCTTTTCCTTTCGAATGTGCTTGTATGTTGCACATCCAAACACTCGTGCGTGTGACAGATCAGGCTTTTTGCCTGTCCACATTTCGGTTTTGTTCTCCAGCGTTGTCATTGTAGATCTGTTCTCCAGGTGTACAACTGCAGCTATTGCCTCGGCCTTGAATTGGCCTGGCAATTGAGCCTGTGCTATCATGCATCTGGCTCCTTCGACTAGCGTTCTCTTTTTTCTTTCTACCACACCGTTGTATTCCGGTGTGTATGCAGGAGTGAATTGGTGTTGAATCCCATGTTCTTCGCAGAATCTTGAGAATTTTGTGCTTTTGTATTCACCTTCATTGTCAGATCTAAGGATCTGTATCCTTTTCAAGGTGCGTCGCTCTACGAATGCCACGAACTTCTTGAAAGAATCAAATACTTTGGATTTCTTCTTCAAGTAGTAGATCGTGTCATTCGGTTGTAATCATCTATGAACGTTAGAAAATATCTTGAACCTGAGAGCGAATCTGCTTTCATCGGTCCACACACATCAGAGTAGACAAGCTCAAGAACTTCCTTGGCTCTTCTTCCTTCGTGTGTGAATGGATTCTGATGTTGCTTGCCTTTCTGAAAAGCTTCACAGAACTCAGCCTCGAGCCTTGATATTTTGAGACCTGTGACAATGTCCTTTGTGCTCATGTCATACAAACTCTGCATATTCAGATGATACATTCTCCTACGCCAGAGCTGATCTTCGTTTTTTGAAGCATTTAATATGCTATCAGAGTTGTTGATTATTTTGGCCTAGTAGAGATTTATTTCTCTGCATCCAAACGTCAGCAACTTGTTTGTCATCTTCTCGATCATACGGCAAGTGTTGCCATCGAACAAAACTCGAATGCCTAGATCTGCCATCTTGGAGACAGATAGCAGATCCTTTCTGAGTGAGGGCACATGGAGTGCTTCTGGCAACTCTGCTTGGCTTGACAATGTTCGTAGCTATAGAGAGCCGATGCCCTTGACATCGTGTCTGCTTCCATCGCCTAGAATCATTGCTCTATCATTTTCGAGTTCACAAAAGTTGATCAAGATTTTCTTGTTGCAGGTTATGTGAGATGTTGCTCCTGAATCGATGACCACATCGTAGTCATGTTCGGAGTAGCTTGTTGAAGCTTCATCGAGTATTGTGAAAGCTTCGTCACCTCTTTTTGCATGTTTAGATGACTCTACAACGTTTATCTTTTCAGCTTTGTTTTTTTTTTTTTGGGTTGAATCTGCAGTTTTATCCAGAATGCCCTTTCTTCTTGTAGGGCATGCAAGGTATTGTTGGGTTAAACCAGCATTTGTTGGTTGTATGGCATGGTTTGTGGCAGTGATCGCAAGAAGAGGATTGTTGATTTGAGGACTTTGTCTTTTCGAATCTTGGCTTGTTTTTGTTCTTCTTCTCTCCTTTTGTGAAGAGAGTCATCTCTTGATCACTGCTTCCCTCTCCTTCGTCTCTCATCAGTCTCTCATCAGCGACAAGACTGACCGCTTTGTCGAATGTCATATCTGGTAGACTCAGTATGAGCATTCTCAGTGGCTGATAGGACGTCGGTAGAGATTTCATAAACTAGAGGTCTCTTTCTCTGCATCCAACCGTCAGAAACTTGTTTGTCGTCTTCTCGATCATACGGCAAGTGTTGTCGTCGAACAAAACTCGAATGCCTTGATCTGTCATCTTGGAGACAAATAGCATATCCTTTCTGAGTGAGGGCACATAGAGTGCTCCTGGCAGCTCTGCTTGGCTTGACAGTGTTTGTAGCTATGGAGAGCCGATGCCCTTGACATCGTGTCTAATTCCATCACCTAGAATCATCGCTCTGTCGTTTTTGAGTTCGCAGAAGTTGATCAAGACCTTGTTGCTGCAGGTTATGTGAGATGTTGCTCCTGAATCGATGACCACATCGTAGTCATGTTCGGAGTAGCTTGTCGAGTATTGTGAAAGCTTCATCACTTCTTTCTGCATCTTTAGATGACTCTGCAACGTTTGTCTTTTCAGCTTTGTTTTTTCTTTTTGGGTTGAATCTACAGTCATATGCAGCCTTTCTTGCAGTGCATGCAAGGTATTGGTGGATTGAACCAGCATTTGTTGGCCGTATGGCCTGGTTTGTGACAGTGATCGCAGGAAGATTGTTGATTTGAGGACTTTGTCTTCTCGAATCTTGGCTTGTTTTTGTTCTTCTTCTTTCCTTTCATGAGGAGAGCCTTCTCTTGATCACTGCTTCTCTCTCCTTCGTCTCTCATCAGCGACAAGATTAACTGCTTTGTCGAATGTCATATCTCGTAGACTCAGTATGAGCATTCTCAGCAGCTGATAAGACGTCGGTAGAGATTTCATAAAGTACATCAGCTGTTGTGGTGCTGGGACCTGGTGCTCCTGTCCTGACGTAGCGAGTTGAGCGAAGATCGTTATGATCTTCTCAACGTGTTGATCCAACTGATTGCCATCCCACCGTATTGATTGCAGCTGATTGTGAAGGTGCATGACTGAAGCTACAGTCCTCACTTATGCTTTAAACTTTTCCATGTTGCATCGCTGCTTTTGCAGTCTTCAATCTGCATGAGTAGATCTTCATTTATGGATGAAACAATGATTGCCATTGCGTGCTCATCCTTTCTGATCCATTCAGCTCTCCTTGGGTCTCCCTCTGGAGGCTGCACCTCTGAGAGTTCGGTCACTGACCAGATGCCTTAGCCCTTTAGGAGTGTTTTGATTTTGAATTTTCAGATTCTGTCATTTGCGCCATTGAGACTGATTGCTACTTTGGTCTGGATTGTCGTAGCCATATTGTGTTGTCTAGAAGAATCACTGCTGGGATATCAGTAGTGATAACCTATTGGCTCTTAACACAAAGTCGCAGAGGCGACATTGTTTTGTGTTCGCTTCTCCTTCTCTTTTCGCAAACAATTTTCTTTTTTTAAATTATCTTTTTGTGCGGAAGTCCTTACATGATCCAAACACGCGACTCTTATCACAGAACATATTTTATTCTAGTAATCAAGACATACAGCACAAGACAAAAAAATACACGAAAATAGAGCGACCATATTGTTAGTTTGGTTTTGGAGTGAGATCGTCAGTGTCTCGCTCGTTGGCGGATTGACACTCTACTCTCGTTGGCAGACTTTCATGCACAACTATGGTGTCTTTACTTTCTTACTCTATTTGCTACGTCTCTCTCTGTCTCTTATAGATCTCTGTATTCTCATCTTTATCTATCATTATGATCCAGAGAGGATCATTTATACCTCCACTATGTGGAGTTTACAAGATAGCTAAACGTCGAATTACCAGACTAGTTAACGCTAATCAACCAGTTAGTTAGTCTTCGTCGTTGCTACTCATTTCAGCTGGGCATGAAGCCCGTTGACTGCCAGCTGGCAGCGCGAAAGATTTTTTTTTCATTTGATTCGTAATCTCCCGTTTGCTTTCGTTCTTTTTGTTTTTTTTTGTAGTTTTTGTTTTGTGTCCCTTTTACGGTTTGAGGTCCTGGAGGTGTGTTTGCGATTCGCGAATCGTTCGTGCTTCAAGTCAAAGACACGTTGACTGTCGCGAATCGTTCTCGTTTGACCTTCGTGTCTTGTTAGTGCTGCGACAAAGTTGCAAAAGTTCACCATTTCTGACAGTATGCCCGTCTCTTCTGCATCTCACACAAGTCTTCTTGTCTGCACCTTGTTGTTTTGACATCCCTTTGGTCTTCCAGTTGCCTTTGCTTGTTCCCTCTATTTGTTGGTCACAATCCTGCCTCTGATTGGACTCCCTCTTAGGCTTAAATTGTTTTTTTGATTTTTCTTTTTTGTTGTAGAGGCCTGGTCAGAACCATCTTTGTGATCAAGATGTTCTCTGGCCTCGACTTCCTCTCGAATCTCGACAATCGCCTTTTTGAGGTTCATGGCGGGATCTTTCGCGAGCAGGGTCTTTGTCGTCTGGAATGATCTGGGTAAGGCTCTCAACAAGTATGTCAGCTGCTTCTCAGCTGACACAACATTCTCTGCTCCAGAGTTATGTAGTGACAGAAACAGATCCTTCATCTTTCTTACAAAAGAAGTGAGGTCTTTTCCATCCCACTGCAAATTCGTCAGCTGATCTTCCAGCATCATGATTGGGCTTCTTGATTTTGTTTGAAATCTGGTGAGTAATGCATCCCACATCTCCTTAGCTTTGGAGAGTGTAGCCAGGTCAAGTGTGAGACTATCTTCGATGGAAGATGATAGCAAGGCTACTGCCTTGTCATTTTTCTCCCTCCATTCACGTAGCTCCTTGCCTGTTGTCGTAGGCATTTCTTCTGTGCCATCCACCCAGGGGAATAGTCCTTCACCCTTGAGTATCAAATATGTCTTAACTTTCCAGACTAGAAAGTTGAATCCTGAGAAATCAAGTATTGTGCAGATCTTGCTCTGCATGCTGTTGATTGAAGCCATTGTTTCTTGCAGTCTGTTCCCTTGTCGATGGTTGTTTGTTTGAATGCTTGGCCTCCTGGATCTGCTAGCTTCTTGGCTATGTTAGAATATGACAAGATGACCTGCTCTAATACCAGTGATGAGGATCAAGAATCGCGATTTGGATTTTTCAGTTGCGAAGCTTTCGCGAAGGAACCACAATCCTCTTGCGACTTGGATGGAGTTCAGATGCGATCGCTAGACATTGCCAGTTGAATCTCTCCTACAATTCTCCAGAATGTAGTCAGGCTCTGCCGGTCTACATTTATAAAATTAATACAGCATTCAACATAGTTTCAACCAAGGTGCGGAATTCAAAAAAATGAATAAGAAAAACTCAGACACACGATTAACAACAGAAGCATTTGCATACGAGATCAAACACAACAAGAGAAATTATCTATGTTGAACTTCCTCTGTTTTCTTCAAGCACTGCATGCAAATCCACACAGTGCATTGGCGTGGGAGGAACACGGTTCTCTCATGAGTAATCGTCTTGCTTTACTAGCGGACAGTTGGATCTCTATGGATCTTGATCATAGAGCTCGTCTTGCATGCAGGCGGACTTGTTGTCTGTATTTCGTCTTGATTGCTTACTTGCATCAGACTACTGCATTACACTATATGTGTATTACGTTGATCTATATGTCAAGTATCATCCAGTAAGTATGGTTGCTCTATGTGAATCTAAGATTAGAGTGATTAAACATCTACAACTTTATCAAGGAATCACAGAGTGGCAGATTAGCCACAACCTAAAATATATTTGTTGACGTCATATCATTAGATTAGATATCTGTACTTACGAGTACTTGTATGATCTTTTTGGTACTCTTTGGAGTGTGGAGGGCAGGAGAAGGTTTCGTTTCCATCATTGGTTTCGTTTTGGTCGTTTGCCTTCTCTTGTATTGGACCGCAAAAGATTCTCGTTCGTGAATCTTTCATGTTCGCGAACCGTTACGTCTTCGTCTGCTTTGACTTTCGTGTTCGCGAACCGTTCGTCTTCGTTTCCTTAGAGTTTCATGTTCACGAAACTTTTCGTGCTTCGTGTCTCCAAATCTTCAAGTTTGTGAATGTCTTCATCGGGCTGAGGGCTGAAAGCTAGCAAGGCTTTGTAATTAGAAACGTTTTGTTTCTTCAGCTCCCTCTCAAATCATGATAGCTTTACAATCTCAAGACTGCTCCTTTGTCTCTCAAAGAGTCCTTTGTCCAGGGCTTTAGTGAAGATGTCAACAACCATGTCTCTCATTTCGATGAAGGTAGTCTACAACATCTTCTTCTCAATTAGATCTCTGATCAAGTGGTACTTGATCGCAATGTGCTTCGTTCTGAAATGGAACCGTTCGTCTTCGTCTGCTTTGAGTTTCATGTTCGCAAACTGTTCGTCTTCGTCTTCTTAGACTTTCGTGTTCGCAAAACTTTTCATGCTTTGTGTCTCTAGATGTTCAAGTTCGCGAATGTCTTCGTCGGGCTGAGGGCTGAAAGCTAGCAAGGCTTTGTAATTAGAAATGTTTTGTTTCTTCATAGTTTGTCCAATCCTAAAGATCAAAATCATTAAGGACAAGGTCCTAAATCAATACCCCCCTATACACCACTATATGATTTTCCTTTTTTTAAATTCCCACCTCTAATTTTAAAAAAAAAAGCTCTACAATGGGTTTAAATTCAAGCCTAAATGGAGGGAAATGAGTTATTTCCACCCTTGCAAAGCAAAATGTTACCTTCCTGGAAGCCTCAGTGCATGACACTATAAATTATGCAGTCTCGACTAATGTTCCTCACAACATCTTATGAAGAAGAGTACATTGTCTCTCTCCTCCAGCAATTGCACCCTACCACTCCTCCATTCGTTGGAAGCTATCATATGGTAGGTGTTTTTTTCTCATTCCTTTGCAAGGCTATCATTTTTCTTGCCTTTAGCAATCGATTTTATGCTTCCTTTTTGTTTTCTGATATGGCTAAACTTCACTCATCATAGGAAGCATAATTTATGAGGAAATATGGGTTTTTGGGGCTCGCTGTTTAGCAATATACAGAGTCCATCACTTTTTTGTTTAGAGAAAAACGGATCCAATTGCCTCATAGGCAGCGATGGACCCTTCATCACTTCCTTCACTTTCTAAAGTAGCGATTTCTATTTCATATGTAGCGATGGACTGCTAGATGTCCTTATCAACTTTTTTTCAATGGCTTTAGCCTATTAGGCAGCAATGCAAACCAAAGGACAATTGCCTTTTTGTTGATTACATATATGCTTGATAAGCATGTGTCTGAAACCAAATGGAAGTGGCCGCTATCAAGCGATGGGGGACAGTTGGCTCAAAAATGAACTTTCTTCTTGATTATTGTCTGATTGACATACCTCCTATCCAGCAATGGACAGTAGGTTCTAATATGCCTTTGAAAGGAAGAATTTACAATCTACATTCTGCTGGTCCCAGTGATGGACAGTAGAAAGCATTCAAGTTCATCTTTCACCTCACAATAAGTTTGCTTAGAACAAGGCTTGATGGATCTATTGTTGTGTGGACATCGATCCACCACTTAATTTAATACTTAAATGATACTTCTATATGTTTTTTCAAGCAGTTGGCTTATCTCATAGAGAGTCTTAATATTTGACACTAAATTATCATCTATGCTTTGTGGTAATGTAGCATCTTTTGTTACTATGGCCTACTACCACTCAGGTTTAGGTTCAAATTTGAATCGTGCATTACTAAGTCTCTATTAAGGTACATCACTTATTGTAACGCATTATAACAAGCGAGCTTGAATACTCTTCGAAAGTTGTTTAGGCATTTATTTGATTCTTAAATGAAGCTATGAGATAAAGACTGTTCGTTTTTGTTTTGGTCTAAAGAAAACAAACAATTTGTGGAAACAACATGGCATCCTCTCAAGATACAACGTCTACGATCATCCAGGTATGACTTCTTTTTACGATTTCTGGGTTATATACAAACTACAAGCATCATGAACACTCATGAGATGGTTGTTTCCATTTTACTCAAGTATCTACCACTCTTCACAACATTTAAATAATGACATAAGTATAAAGAGATGCCTTCTAATCCAGTTCACATACCAACCTAACCATTCTTTATCCATACCCAAACCAAATCGTAGGGCTTCCAATATAATGTTCTTAGACAACATGGATATGCGTAAGATACGAAGTTTTTACGCAAGAATTAGAATGGCACGAATCTGCCCTAGTAAAAACATTGGAAGTCCCTCATTAGCAATAAACCATACCTATCCGTAGCAAAGTCCTGATACCATGGTTGATAAAAGAGTTTTGTATAGCATAATGATTTGTTTGGAACCAAACATAACAATATGAAACCCATCGCTGCATATGCAGTATAGGTTGTATGGATTAATATGGTATGGATGTGCCCTAATACCTACGTATTTGTAACAATCAACCACGGTAATACTTAACTCCACCCGAATAAGTGTCACATTAGAATTCAAGTGAGATACGAATGGAAAGCATAAATATGCTCAAAAGTATGGACAATAGTGCAAGACCTACCTTGTTTTACAAGGCTCACTTGGGTTATAATGGCATGGATTTGCCCTAACAACAGCACACGTTGTCCACACCAAGTCTTTTACCTAAATAGAATATAAATGGTTAAAATTGTTCATATTTTGTTTTTAAATAAATACTGATCAGATATGGACCAATTGCCCTCAAATTGATCTGCATGGCACAAGCCCTGATAAGATAATATCAGGGTTTGGCCTATTACTAAAAACCTTTCTATTGTTTGGGAAGACAGGAACACAATTTCAAAGTGCTATTATGTTGTTAAGTGGTATTGCTTCTTTTGGACATGGATAACAACTGATGCTCAGCTATGACACCTGTCTTTCCCACTGTACTAACTCATGCAGTTTTGTGTTGTGGGATGGTGGCAAATATCAGCTGGACGTCTTGAAAGTGGTTATGCTTTATGGTGCTTTTTCAGTACTGTATTTTACTTTTCAGCTATATTTTACCTTGTTAGAATATGAATAAAGGTTTCACTCTTGCTTTGTCAAGAGAAACTAGGTGAAATTTTGTATCTCTCTTTGCATCCTGGTGGTGTAAATTCGACTATTGGGATATTACTGAAACCTTTACCTTTTATCCAATTCATAAAAAAACAAAGCCCAACTATTTTATACGGACGCTCATTTGTTGTATGAAAAAGGTCGTAATGATGCATACTTTTATCATTGAGACTGATAGGGCTACTTGTTCTTATGTTGGATCGGAGAATCAGGTTCTGTGCCTGATTGATCTTCTTGAGACTATAGACTGGGTCAAAATCTATTTAGAATTTTGTTAAAAAGAATAATACCTTGAGTTTGGTAGAGAATCTCTTTAGCCATTTGAATGATTCTGACAAAAAAAATTGAGGAAGAAGAAAGATTTTTTAATTTGCACATTAGAAAAGTTTTTATGTGCCTTAATATTAATGATGTTGCTTCCAAACTTTATGATAGTTGGTTTAAACTCATGAAACTCTTACCTTCGTATGAAAACCTTAATGAGATCACAATAAAAAAGCAAGTTGTTTTCTGTTAAAATGTCACTTTGGACTCTATTAAAAATAGTAAATGGCTACATGGAAATACTTGTGCGTCATCTAAACCTAAGATTGCCAATGATGAATTACAATGGCTCACCAACTTTCTTTACATAAATGGCATTGACAAAGCACAAAACAACCCTTGCTTCATGTGTAAATTCTTTGTACAAAATTTGGCCATTCAAAGACTTAACAATCTTGACTTTACCCCCTTTCCCAATGAACAGTTTAACTCAGTCGAGGATTCTCTAACATGCATAAGAGACATAACTACCAATTCTCTACCAGAAATCTTCTTAGGAAACAAATCTCTACCTTATTTACTTTGTACCTACAAGGCCCACAAGGAATCATTTAGATGGATCACCAATGCTCATGATTGCTGTTTTACTAGACTTGCCAAATTCCTCACAGGAGCTCTTGGTATGCTGTCACCATTCCTCATGGAAAGTGCAAGCCTTTTTCCAAATACAAACAAGAGTATCCTAAATGTGGATACAACGTCTTTATACTGGCAATGTGAGTCATCCATTGATTTCTATCTAAGTCTACCACCATTGATTGCCAATATGTGGGCTGCAGACATTTCTAAGTGCTATGAAAATATACCTTTGGATGGTCCTGATGGACTAGAAACTATTATGAAAAAGACAATAACATATGCATTCAAGCATTCCAAACATGATCTGTTGCAATATAAATGGAATCACGAACTTGAGATATTTAAATGGTCATGGTCTAGAAAATAGTCACACAAATGGTACACTATTGATAAAGATTTACTCTACCAATGGAATGATTTTTTGATTGATAATTGCATCGTCAGATTAGGAAACAAGATACCGATGGGGTTTTCATGTTCACCCACTTGGTGTAATTCGTGTTCATCTTTCTTTGAGGCGCAATTTATAAAAAAAGCCTAGCCAAACTAGGTCTTACTACATTTATGAATGAATTCATCCATTCATTTAGGTACATTGACAATATATGCTTCATTAATAACCCTAATATTGAGCTCTTCATTCCTTTGCAAGGCTATCATTTTTTCTTGGACAATCCATCATGTTTTTGTTTAAAAAAAAAAATGGATCCAATTGTCTCATGGTCAGGATGGACCCTTCATCACTTCCTTCACTTTCTAAAGTAGTGATTTCTATTTCATATGCAGCGACGGACTACTAAATGTCCTTATCAACTTTTGTTCAATGGCTTTAGCCTATTAGGCAGTGATGCAAACCAAAAGACAATTGCCTTTTTACTGATTACATATATGCTTGATAAATATGTGTTTGAGACCAAATGGAAGTGGCCGCTGTCAAGCGATGGGGATAGTTGGCTCAAAAATGAACTTTCTTCTTGATTGTTGTCTGATTGACATACCTCCTATCCATCGATGGACTGTAGGTTCTAATATGCCTTTTAAATGAAGAATTTCCAGTCTACATTATGCTGCAATGGACGGTAGAAAGCTTTCAAGTTCATCTTTTCCCTCACAAAAAGTTTGCTTACAACAAGGCTTAATGGATCTAATGTTGGGTGGACAGCGATCCACCACTTGATTTAATTCATAAATGATACTTCTATATGTCTTTTCAAGCACTTGGCTTATCTAATGCGTAATGTGAAGCACCACTACAATTGTGAAATGCAAGCATATCCATGCACTTAGCTTTGAAGAAAGAGGATCGAGAGATCACAGTAGCACACATTTGCCGAGAGACCATGTAAAGAATGGATCAGAGGGAGTGCATATCTGTATCCCAGCATCGCAACCATTGCCCACTGCCCACGTGATGTTGTTGGGGTAATTCCCAACAAAGTGTAAATAAATAAAATCATCCAATAAAATGTGTTGCGAGGGCATGGCGTCCTGCGTGTATAAGCCCATGGCCCAATGAGCACACAAGTGAAGTTGTAAATAAAATAATAGACTTGGGCCCTTTGTAATTAAAAATTAAACTTGAGGCCAAAAGTCAATTCTAAACTTAGAGTTTACTTTTTAGAGTTGGGTCCAATTTTGGACTCACATGAATCTTGTGATTTCCAATGTACTTTTTGTGGACCCTTGGATCAAGTTGGGTCCAAGATGAATGGATAGGAACAATGTGAATATTAGCCAATAGGATTGAGGGGCAAGGGCCTTCCCCATTTTATAAAAAGGCAGCATTTGTACACTATTTTCATGCTTAATAGAGAGGAGGAGACTCTACCATTTTGAGAGCTCAAGCATCCTCATTTGCTAATCAATCTTGCTTATGCTATTGTTGTGATTGCTTGTTATTTTCGTTTCCCATGCTTTTTGGTTATGCTAGTTAAGGTTTTTCCATAAGCAATGACATTGAGCATTTGAGCTAACCTCCATCTCATCTCTCTCTCTTTCTATCTTCTCTTCTCTCTTCCTCTCCTTTTCTATCCCTTTCCTTCACCCAAATCATGATGAATGTTAGTGTAGAGGAGTAGAGTTAAGGGAGAGTAGTGTTAGTGGTGAATAGAGTTAGGGAGGAAGTAGGAAACTAACTAGAATTAGCATCTATGCATAGTTAGAAACCTATCCAGTGATCTACCCCTTGTTGACAGGCGGGAGGGCTATACTACGCAAGATCTTCGACCCTACAGTTGTGCCGTTGTCGGGGATAGGTTTCCACTAACTGGTTTAGCTGCAATTTACTTATTTTCTTGCTTTTTAGAGTAGTTTTATGTAGATTTTAGGGTGTTTAGAATTAGTTTTCTGTATTTTTCTGTGTTAGGACTGTTCACAACTAGCGGAGGAGGTGTGAGAGGGTAGAGGAGGCCCTAAATAGCGTCTAAGGGCTTGAAACCCAAACCGACCAGTCAAAAAATCCCAAAAACACACCAATCTGCAATTTTGGATGGAAAAAGAGCCTAAAATCTCATCAGATTTTTATATTTCCAAAACCAGTGTGAATTAACTCTTGCATGACTGGCAACAGCTCCAGGGTACTATCCCAGACGTGCATAGAAGCCTGCGAGAGTTAGTTCCAAGCAGATTGTAAAAATTAGAGAAAAATAATAAAAAATTCAAAAAACCCTTGAAAAAATCCAAAAAAATTCAAATTCTCATAAGAACCCTCACAGAGCCCTCTGAAGTTCCATCTCAGTGAGACCAGGACACAGAGAAGCTTGCGAGAGTTAGTTTGATGTCTAAGTGCTTATGCGAGAGTTTCTAGTGAAAAAAAGACGGGAAAGTACTAGTGAACCCTCGCAGACAGCAAAATTTTTAGTTTCAGTGGTCAAGAACTCTCGTAGAGGATTTTGAAGTTCCATCTTAGTGAGACCAGGATACTGAAGAGCTTGCGAGAGTTAGTTTGATTCCAGTGAGCAGAAAATTGGGTTTAAGTGCTAAAAAATCACTAAAAACTGAAGATCTAGCAAATCCTTCTAGTAAGAATTCTCGCATACCCTCTCAATCGATTCAAAATGTCAATTTACATCAGTGATGAAGCCTGCGAGAGTTAGTTTTGAGATTTGGTGAAGATCAAGCCAAAAAAGTGGTTTTGAACCCTCGCAGACAGTGAAATTTTCACTTTTTGCAAGAGTTAACTCTCGTAGAGAATTCTATAGTGAGATCTAACCCAGATCCAGCTACTGTGAGCCTTGCGAGAATTACTTCCCAGAGATCAAAGAGATATCAAGGTTTTTATCTAAAAAACCAGCTAAAGAACCCTCGCACAGCCAATACTCGCACAAGAGAACCCTCGCAGACAAGATCAGTATAAAGATCTGCAATAGATCCAGCTACTGTCAAAATCTCAGGTCAATCAATGCAAGGAGTAAAAAGTTATCAAGGAAAAACCACCATAAAAGGCCTAAAATTTACTTCCGGCCGATCAGATCCTTGAGATCCAGAATGCATCCTATTGTATAAGCAAGATCCATCACTTTGGAAACTACCATCGGATGAATCTAAGATCGGGAAAATCAATAGCACGAAGGATAGCAAATCAAGCACCACACCTTCCCAAATTAGCAGCCGTGCAACAAGAGGTAGAACCGAAACCAGCACCAATGGATCCAATGGGCCAACCCGTACCTGTCGCTCCCTTGCAAGCAGTTCGGAGAGCGCCATGGATGGAAATACCAAAATACAATGGATCATCAAATCTCATCCGATTCCTCCATATCTACGAGCAAGCTTGTGAAATCTACGGCAAACAGACACCTGTGGAGAAGCTGATGTTGTTCCCCATGTCCTTATTGGCAGTGGCTCACGATTGGTTTTTCAACCTGTCAGAGGAAGAAAAATCTACTTGGGAAGCGGTTAAAGCAGCTCTCATTACGCGCTTTAAACCAAGAAAGTTCATGGAAGACTCGTTCCTCCTGCTGAGCAAAGTCAAAATGGAAAAACGAGAAAGGGTCAGGGACTATATTGAGCGGGTCAAACACTTACAATCCGAGTGCAGTGTATCCCTAACTCACGATCACGCGGTGATCATGTAGTTCCTAGCCGGACTACCACGAAGCATCAAAAGAGAACTAAAACGATGGGAGCAATATGCTATTCTGCAAGAAGCTATGGAACATGCCATTAGGGAAGAGGATGAGGGATGTGACGACGAATATCCATCACCCACACCCCTACTCCCTCGATCGCATCATCATCATCAACCGCATCTGCTCTATCCATAGAACTGCTGCTGGAGCAAATGATGAAATTACATAAACAGTAGATGGAGCAACTTACGGCGCAGTTTGACCAGAAATTGAAGGTCTTATAGGGAGCTATAGCAGTAACGCGACATCAACCGGAATCAAACCAGCTGCAGCATCCAAGACGGAAAAATGTATGGTGTTCAATGTGCACGCAAAACCATACAGCGAACGAGTGTCTAGTCCCAAAGCAAAATCTGAGACTGACACATAGATTTTGTCGTCTGTGCAATGCAACATCGCACGATACGGCATTTTGCCCGTTCAACCCCCGAATTGTTCAACAGAAGATAAGTCCTTATCATACTTTTTATCCTTACCATCAAGGAGCACCCAACGCGGCACCAAGGTACGGTGCACCAAATCAACCACAACGTATGGCCTTACCTGCTCCACCAGAGCCAGCCAATCAACAAGGGGCCCATGTAAACCTGACAGTAGCAAAACTAGAGATGCAAATGCCACCTCAACCTGAGCAGCAGCAATGGTATGGACCAGATGAACCATTGATGGATCCTGTCATAAATGAATATGTTGCGGCCTATGCAGCTCAAACTCAACGTCAAGGCAGAAGAAATTACGGCTGCTACGGATGCTGCGGCGGACACAAATGTGATGCCACAAAAATGTTAAATATTGAATATCAACATAAATATGGCATGATATACTCGAAAATGAAGATATGAGCCGGTTAAGTATAAATCATGAAGAGGCCTAAGTCATTTTTTTAAAATATATCTTCTAAGTACTTGCCTTGTAATTAAGGACAAGACCTTTAAAAAGAAAAGACATTGTCTTGGACAACCTTTACTAGGTCGTCCATACGAAATGACTAGATACGAAAAGACATGATAAACTAGAGTAACTTTAGCTCATAGTTAAGTATACCTCATATGGTATAGTTGAACGTATTTTCAATCTAATTGTTAACTAGACTCTTTCGCGGGAGCGACGCACCTATTGTTTTAGATGTGTGTTTGTTCGCCTCGTAGAACTTATATTAATCTCACACTTCAGTCTCGATCATCGAGAGAGAAGAGTTTATGCTTATGTAAGAGATTGAAGAAGTGAATAGAGTTCTGTGAGTTATTCTCTCTTATCTTTGTTCTCCGCACTGCTGAGTGTGACTGATCTTGAGTCTGCTAACAATCTCTAATGCAAATTTTTGAATTACTCTCTGATCAGACAGACGCTCTAGTGCATTACAGTCGTTTGCTGTGTTTTCGTAAAGCATGCTCTAAAGAACTGTCTTTAAACCATCTTATTCGTCTGTCGCGAATACTTTCTTTTCGGCACTCGAATAACAACTATCTCTGGTACAGTCTAGCACGATTATTGAATAAAGCTATATGTATACATATGAGATGACAGTCCCTGTCTGAAGAATTGAATCTCTGATCTGTTTTCTTGATTGGCATTGACATAAGTTTCTAACGCATTCTAAAACTCTTCATGTTCTTTAACCATTAAGTTGGGCTTTAGTTGTTGAGGACTTCTGTCTAGAAATGAATAGTTCACGAATGCCATTAATTAATTGTCTGCACAGTCGCGAATACATCAAACAATTCTCGATTCTTTGTTGACACCTTAATCAGCCAGAGTGTAGTACTACTGTACTACTCTGATAACATCTCATCTATAGAACGCACTTCATCCAATTTGATAGAGGCCAGATTGTTGTTCTGAATTTATTAACATTACCCATCCCAAACATAAGTAATACTGGTTATTTTTTAATGTCTGTCGACAACCAGAATAACACTCGAAACCACTTGCCATAATTGTACCAAAAACATAACTTTCTAATGTTGTCCTCTGTGGGAACGACATTATTTACTATAAAATCTATATTAACCCTGTTGGTATAGTACGACATATACCAATTTTTGGCGCCGTTGCAGGGGATAGTTTAGGAAAGTTATAAGAAATCTGCCAAATCCATTTCTATCTCTAGTGTATGTCAGATAGAGAATCCAGATTAGAACGATACCGTAAGCTTAGAGAGGAATTTTTACAAAGACAAAGTGAGAATTCTAGTCAAAGAAATCTAGACGAAATCACTGCCCAGTTACTTGAACTCCTAATTAGCTTCGGTATGGAGGGTCCTGCTGCACGTTTCACTTCTATCTCCAAAATTAAATACGATTATTTTAAACGGACTTCTTCCGATGATGCAGATAGCTATGTCTCACAATTCGAGTCAATTGCTAATGTGAATAACAAGGGAACTGACGTAGACAAACTACGAATTTTCCCTGGTCTGCTAAGAAAGCAGACACGCATATGGTATAGTCAAGTTGGACTAGGCCGTGTAGGAACCTGGTACTTGCTGAAAGATGCGTTTCTGAACCAGTTCAGAGATATCGGTTACAAATCTAGAATTCTTGGATGTCTGGACAATGTTCAGAAGAAGAGTAAAGAATCTCTTCGCAAATATACACGAAAGGTTAAAAATAACCGGTGTATATTTGTAAATATACTGTGTAAATATACACGCAACTAACCGGTGTAAATCTTGTAGACATGCAGATCGAATGGTTTTTGGCTGGTTTACCACCAAAGATTGATCGGTATTGCAGGCAAGGGGACATGACCTCCTTAGCAGCAGTAATAGCTAGTGTCGAAAATTTTGAGACCTCGAAACTAGCACGAAAGCGACGATCGACTAAGAATTCTCGAAAGTTGAAGACTGATTCTAGTGACAGCAATGAAGATTTTGATTCTGATTCAAGTACCAGTTTTTCAAGCTCGGAATCTGAAAGTAGCGATTCATCAGAATCAAAAGCTGACAAAGGAGAGAGAAAGAATAAACGACGAACTAAACGAAAGGATGACATGAAACTTGTCGAGGATAAGTCATCAACTTCTAAAGTTGAAAAGCTTTGGAAGATATGGCTGACCTTAATAAAAAGTTTAATGATTTGAAAGTGCAGATCTTTGAAGTTGCAGATAAAAGATCAAAAGCGTCTTCTTCCAACTCAGGAATGTGGTGTACGAAATGTGGAACTTCTGGACACACTACGGAAGACTACACTACTGTAAATGTCAAAGCATTACCCGCCCTCCAATCAAACCTAAAGTGGTGTCAACAGTTGTTCGAAATAGACCCTGTGGCCATCAGGGCCTACGTGACGAGTCCACAACAATTACGGGTGAACGCGCACTTCCTGCTATGTACACGAAGATCCAAATGGGCGGAATACGGCACCCCTCTGGACAAGATCACACTTCAGAATTTAATTGGCCGATCATACACTCAGAATATGGGTGGACTATGGATGTAGATGCTAGAAGGGCTTTCACCGCGTTCACAACCCATTATATCAATTGTCTTGATCCAACAGTCCGCGCGGCAGCCACTTGCGCCCAGGACTTAGAACATCTAATGGGGATCGAGACTAAATGGGACAATTTTCTTCCATCCATATTCTTTGACGTTAATAAGGCACTACCTTCAGACAAAATCGAAGATCAGCTACCAATCGCTCGTGTGTATTACCGAGCTGCGCTTCTCGACTATCCGTGGACACGCAGATTCCAAACATGGGTTGACCAAGATTGGCTGCGAGGAGTCCACAAGTCCCTTCACACGCCCAAGGACTTGAAGAAACTGGACTGCCTCAACTTTATGGAGGACATCACCACCTACCTGATCTAGCAAAGGCGGGCAAAGAAAACGCTATACTAAACCGCCAGAGTGCCGAGGGACCGACACTACTTCAGGTCATGGGTCCTGTTGGGGGTATTCCCAACAAAGTGTAAATAAATAAAATCATCCAATAAAATGTGTTGCGAGGGCATGGCGTCCTGCGTGTATAAGCCCATGGCCCAATGAGCACGCAAGTGAAGTTATAAATAAAATAATAGAGTTGGGCCCTTTGTAATTAAAATAAAACTTGCGGCCCAAAGTCAATTCTAAACTTAGAGTTTACTTTTTAGAGTTGGGTCCAATTTTTAGATTTCTAATGTACTTTTTGTGGACCCTTGGATCAAGTTGGGTCCAAGATGAATGGATGGGATCAATGTGAATATTAGCCAATAAAATTGAGGGGCAATGGCCTTTCCCATTTTATACAAAGACACCATTTGTACACTATTTTCATGCTTAATAGAGAGGAGGAGACTATACCATTTTGAGAGCTCAAGCATCCTCAATTGTTAATCAATCTTGCTTATGCTATTGTTGTGATTGCTTGTTATTTTCGTTTCCCATGCTTTTTGGTTATGCTAGTTAAGGTTTTTCCATAAGCAATGACATTGAGCATTTGAGCTAACTTCCATCTCATCTCTCTCTCTTTCTCTCTTCTCTTCTCTCTTCCTCTCCTTTTCTATCCCTTTCCTTCACCCAAATCATGATGGATGTTAGTGTAGAGGAGTAGAGTTAAGGGAGAGTAGTGTTAGTGGTGAATAGAATTAGGGAGGAAGTAGGAAACTAACTAAAATTAGCATCTATACATAGTTAGGTACGTATTAAATTTGATTTTAGTTCTAAGAAGTAGTCCAAGTCAAAGTGGTGGTAGGTGGAGTGTGCTTCTTTGTGCACCGTAGATCTAGTTGTGTTTCTTTAGAAGGGCTAGGATTTCAATCCTTCTCTCAATGAAGTAGCCAATGGAAGCAAAGGGGCCTCCCTGAGAAGAAAAAAGCACCTCTTGTACTCCATTTGACATGCTAATTGAGAGGAGGAAACTCTACCACTTTGAGTATCCAAGCATCCTCATGTGCTCTTGCTTTTTAGTCTAATGCTTTTATTGAATGTTGCTATTTTTTCATGCTTTGCTATTTTCCATGGTTTGATGTTCTTAATGCTTTTTACATTAGTAAGACTAAAGCATTAGCAAAAGAACTACCTCCCTCTAACTCTTTCCTCTTTCTTCTCTTTCTCTACTAATGTTGATGGCTTGTGTGGTGATATGATTGGGGGTTAGTGTTTGTGTGATTAGAAAAGCAACTAAAATAATCAACTAAATATAGTTATAGACCTATCCTAGTGGACTAACCCTTCTTGAAAGGCAAAGGGCTGCTTACCGTTATTACTACGACCCTACTACTCCCCAACAACACGACGCCACTTGTAGGGTCGTAGTAATAGCGGTAAGCAGCCCTCAGCTTGTCAAGAAGGGTTAGTCCACTAGGATAGGTCTCTGGCTATATTTAGTTGGTTATTTTAGTTGATTTTCTAACACACAAACACTAACCCCCAATCCTATCACCTAACCACACAAGCCATCAACATTAGTAGTGAAAGAGAGGAAAGATAAAAGAGTTAGAGGGAGGTAGCTCATTTGCTAATGCTTTAATGTAATGAAAAAGCCATTAAGAACATCATACCATGGAAAACAACAAAACATGACAAAATTTAATAGCAACATTCAACAAAAGCATTAGACTAGAAAGCAAGAGCACATGAGGATGCTTGAATACTCAAAGTGGTAGAGTTTTTCCTCTCAATTAGCATGTCAAATGGAGTACAAGAGGTGCCTTTTTATTGCCCCTTTGCTTCTATTGGCTACTTCATTGAAGGAAGGATTGAGATCCTAGCCCTTCAAAAGAAAACAACTAGATCTATGGTACACAAAGAACCACACTCCACCTACCACCACTTTGAGTTTGACTACAACTTAGAACTTAAATCAAACTTAATCAACTTAAACTGTGGGCCTTTTAATTTTATTTTATTTACATGGCCCAAGTCTATTTTATTTCATAATACAATATTTAGCATGTACTCATTGGGCTACAAGCTTACGCACGTAGGATGCCACGTCCCTCGACCTTATTTATGTATGTACAATGAATGCCCTCAACAAGGCCCCTGATTTTAAGTAGTGCTTCGCCACTATGGACTTAGAATGGCCCATGGGGTTCACGTCGGTGCTTTATTAAGTAGCCCGTAACTTTCTCCATATGCTCGACGTGAGCAAAGTTGTGTTCGTCAGCCAGTGCAAAAAACACTTTGTGGATGCCCTCCAACCAAAATTGGACTACCCAAAATTTATTGAGCCATGGAGAGCCTAGCATTGTTGCTCTGTAATATAAGTGTGCCACCGGTAATTGATCCTCGAGCTTGTTAGACGCCAAGGCTTTATTGGGATCAAAGAATAAAGGCGGCAAAAAATCGTCCCATTTGGTGGGAACTCGTAGCAAAAACTTCAAATCGTGGGCAAATTTAGTTGTTGCGCGAATTGTGGGATATGGGCACTTTAGATATTGCTTTGAAAATAGGACTAGATCCCTTTTGGCGTCTATGTCCATGCCTCCTCCGTGCTCTGAATGAATCTCCGGCCAATCTTATTGTGACCTGGTCCAAAGTCGTCCCGCACAACGCCCATTTGTGTCTACATGGAATGGGAACATAGTGGGGATGATCCGCAATGTCCATTGACTGGACACATACGCCCTGATGGCTGATGGAGTTTTCTCGATAATATGCTACCTCCATGCAAGTTGTGGTGTTAGAGCCGAGAGGCATGTGATCTCGTTTCCTTTTATTTCCTTGGCAGTAAATGTGATCTGCCACCCGCCCGTGAGAACTCGTGGGATACTGCATGAGGTAGTCAGTAGTTTATTCCTTCACGTTTTGCGTCTTCAGAATGCGCAGCTAGCTGATACGGAGCTAGAGCCCTAGGAAGATGAGACATGATGCTCCTCCATCGATATCGGTGTATTCTGCTCGGGCCCTTGCCCTTGGTATGCTCCTTGGCATGGTAGAATGCTGGCCTCACCTCATTTGTTCATTGATCTTGACCTCCTTCTGTCAGTGCGACTTCAAGTTGTGGTGGTAGTGGAATTACCACTGGGGCCAGTGGTGGTTTTTGAGTTGTGCGCTGCTACCAATCTCTTAGGGTGGCAATGGCTTGAGATAACTCATGATGAGCCTGAAGGCGATATTGATCAAACTCCCCTTGGTATCCCGCCAATGTTTGTCTAAAAAATTGCACCTGGTGGGTCAGAAAATATGCCTCATGAGGGGTGAGCGGTCTGTTGGTCAACACTAGCTGGGAGGGGCACTCCATTTTTTCTTGATGGAGGGCTTGTACCTCCACTCCGAGGGGTTGGGTCTCTCTTTCGGCCACTAATAGTTGGGCTTCTTGGACTTTAGCTGTCGCGTCCATCACGGATTTATCTGAGGGCCTTGATATAATCTTGGAGGCCGACCTCATTCTTTTGCAGCCTCAGGACCTCTTCCATCACATAAAACAACCCATCAGGTTGGTACTATCATTCCCGAATTCCTACCATCTGAGAGTTTTAACTCCTAGGAATAAGACACTTTACTATACACATGTGAACCAAATGTCATTCTCGTTTTATGTCACAATCCAATAACAAATAGGGTCAAGTCATGGTCCTATAGATATTTAATATAAATTCAACTTAATGAATTTGATAAACCAGTGCTATCATTAGAGGAGTTCCAAGGCCCAAAAGGGCTATCTAAGAAAAGCCACATAAGAGAGAGAAAACCGATGGATTTTAAAACTCCGACCAAGTTCTTGGTCTGCCTGCACAACTCCGATGACTTGACCTCACTAGTAGCATGTGTAGTTATCTGGAAGTTGGGTAGCCGCAACGCGTGGGGTTCATACTTCAAGGTTTTATTTTTTACCATTAACTAACATGACTTCTCGTGTAAATGCAAAGCGTGTTGCACATCACAGTTTCTTTCATCCACTCATAGCGTTCACATCAAAGGAAAACAGTCTTATCAGTCTGAATATCATGACAAGAAACTTTGAATATGTTGGATCACAATGAGCGCCAACATGAATCTAAATTTTTGCAATTCAGAAAGTATGGAGTGTGTTAGATCAAAAGGAGCGGCAAGGTTATTTCAAATTTTTGCAATTCAAAAATTTGCAATTTCAACAAACGTGTATTGAAAAAGTATTATGCTCATAACTGCGAAGCTTTGATTTTACATATAAAGCAAGAAACATGGTGTGTTGGATCAAAAAGAGCACCGGGGTCATTTCAAACTTTTGCAGTTGAAATTTTTTTTCGATTAAAATGAGTTTTAATAGCTTGCAAGATATATAACGATTTGGCTTTCTACTAGATTAATCTATCGATTATTAAGATGTCTAAGTATCATCTCCATCTTGATCTTCCTAAAGAATATGCCCACTGTCAAAAGAAAATCTGAAAGGATCCACCTTACCAGCTCACCAAATCGTGGATCATAGAACAGAGAACAGGAAACATTGTGATCTATGGGTTGATGGAAGTTTATATCCAATAGATCCAAGCTTGATGCAATATCCAAATTTTAAATCAGTCACACAACTCATACTGTTTTTGTGTGAAGGACACAATGGTTTATTGGGTTATTGTGAAAGATTGAAAAGTTACGGCATTAGTAATTCAATGAAAAAAAATCATTATTTGGAAAATATGTTGAATGGTTTGCTTACTTACTACAAAGAAAAAGAAACTCTTTTGTTGCAAACAAAATAAGAGAATGAAATCTTGAAGATAGATAATTCTCATTTGCAAAATATTATATCGAACCTGAACCAAGAAAATGACAATATGAAACTAATTGTACAAACATTATGTACCTCATATTGTCAAATACGTGTAGAAGTAAACACATTACGGAAGAAAATACTGAACAATAAGTGCAAAAGAGTTATTTCAAAAGGTATTGACGAGCTTTCATCAAGTGGGGGTCAACGAAAAATAAAGAATATATGCTTTCAAGTAAGATTTTGTTTTAAACTATTTATGTGTTTTGTTCCACCCAACACATCAATGATTGTGAATTGTTTTTTGCCTAAATCTTATTTTTATTTTGCAGATCAGCTTTAGTCACCAATCAAAATCTGAAATACAAGGACATGATTAATGGAAAGTCTTTGAGTGCAGTATTTATAGCCAAGTCAATGACGAGTCTACTGGAAAATTTACGATATTCTCGAATTAAGTCCAAGATTGCAGAGGCCCTTATGGGCGAAGTCAGCATGATTATTGACTGAAAATTGATACAAGGAGCATGTGATTATTCTGGTATCAGCAGGGATGCTTATGGCACAATGTGTAAAATTATCAAAGAGGCATTTGGACAAGTACATATAAAATTTTTTCCTATTCCATGGCCCTTTCAAATCAAATTAGAGAGGGATGTGTTAAACAGGAAGTTGCAAAACATCATTGGTATTCCTTACCATATCAATGAAATTAATAACTCAAAACATGGCACTTTGTCATATGATTCCACCAACAATATGGACAAGTTAAAATACAAAAGGACGAGAAGCTTTTAGGGAAAACGGGAAACATCCCATGCAAACCAAGCATAGGAGGATCCAAAGCTCGTCGTTTCTTATCAAATCATTCCGGAAAACCGACTAAAATCCAGTACTCAATTTGGATAGATGTACTCAATGCCACAAAGGATTTTGAAGAAAAAGGAACAACGAGGATTAAAAAAGTTGAAGTCTGGACAAAGCTTGACAACATGGTCAAATTGCTCAGAAGAGATAAACTGTCTAATACTGATGTCCTACTAATTGAGAAAAAAAACAATTGAGTTTGTGGATGCAGTTAAAGACGCCTGGGGTGAAGGTCATAGTACGCATGACATGGTAAATCTCTTTTCAATGTAACTAACTCTTCGAATTATAATCTCATTGCACATATGCTAAATTCAAAATGATTAATATGACAATATTTGTATCTCTGGTATTGCAGCACATTTTACGACATGATGCATCATTTTTTGCAAAAGCTTACGACAGTCTAAGTATTTAGTCATCACAAGGAATGAAAAAATCGTATTGGCAAGTTAGGGCAGCATTTGATCGAAATACACAATACGGTGGAACATCTGTTACATCATCCAGCTATTTCAATTGTTCTAGAGGCATGTTCAAATCCGATATAAAACTAGATCAACAAATTAATAAAAATTCAGAAAGACGTGCAAATTTATAGACGAAAATAATATTTATACAAGACTCAACTCATAATAATTTTCATGATATTAGACAAAAAAAATATTTGTATTATATCGCATCATTTCAAGTACAATGCAAGGCCATTAGAGGATTTTGAGATCCAAAAAGACCCTTTAAGAATTCGTGCAAGATGTAGTTTATATTATTGAAATATTATAACACTAATACTTTTTACTTGCCATAACTTTTTAATCGTACTTCAAAAGTATGTCATGTAACATATCATTCGAAAGCCCTTGTTGAGCACTTTCCAATGCACCAAACTCCGCTAAATTCAGACTTACCACTAAAACGTTATGTCATTTTTAGTGTGGAATCAAAATATGGACTCAAAAAGTTATGTTACGTAGATTTCAAATTTGAGTATTTTGATTGGTCCGTGTGTAAGAAAAAATTGAGAAAAAATATAAAAAGAATCTTTACAAAGGGACTTTTTTGGATTTAGAACTCCTCTTATGCAAAATCATTGTTTCTCTTTGTCTTTAATGATCAGCATTGTTGTGTGGTCATGAATAAATTTTTTTCTATCATATGGATCTAGAAAATCAATGGATCTTCTTTTGCTCAAGTCAATGTATTTGGAGAAAACAGATAAGGAGGAAGACCTTTTAGGAACTTCCTCAACTACATAGCCATATACTTCTATGACAATGTCTCTCTTTGCAAAAATTATTTTATATTTATTCGGAGGGTATTTATGCTTGTTCGCGAAATATGATAACACTTTAATTGCCATTATTATCGTCGCAGCATCTGAAGAAAATTTGCTATGATGAATGCAAATCTCCTTTTTTACAAAGCACTTCAAATAATGGGACAGGGATGAACCCCTTTGTCGTGATCCCTGACCTTCCCTCAAATATCCATGCCTTGTTGCAAAGGCATCCACCTCCACAGTAGCCTGTAAAATACAAGCAAAGGTTACATCTTGAAAAACAAAATAACTATATTTGAATAGAAATCTCATTCAGATAAAACCAGATTTACCTACCAAATCATGCTCATCAGCTTGAATAAGTGCAGCAGTATGTATCATGACCAGCAACAATAGTCGTCGAAGTAGTGGATGGATTAGTTTCCAAAGACTGTGACACATATTTGCTCCGGATTCTTAGAAATTCTTCCTCACTGGGCAAATTTGCCTGGTATGCCCTGCTTTCAGACATGATTGATTGTGGAGCTTCAGTCTCGTCCACCCACTCATCTCCGGCTTTGTAATCAATAGAAGCACATAGATCATCATCACCCTCGAGATCTATGAAATCCCTGAATTCTTTGATGAAATTAGACAAAATTGATAATATTTCGTCGTCCCTCAGACCAAGAACATCTCCAACATCATTCAGAGAGAGGTATGCGACATTATTCATGTAATACACTGGCAAACCGAGGACAGTCTTGGCTTTGTCATATGGATTCACGTCAGATAAGGAAAAAATGGACAATGCACGAGACTCAGTTGGGTCGTACATTGCTGTCAATCTTGCCTCCTCGTCAACACCCAAGACATCATCAACAATAGCTGACTCTGATATCACAGAATCAGTTGATGATGAGGCACCCTCAATGCTGAGCTCTGAAGTTTCTGCCTCTTCAAGAACAAGAGCAGAAACGTAAAACACAAAGCCCATGCCCTCCTACAAAAGACGACATGATCGATTGTGCTGGTCACAATGGACCACATGTTTAAAATCACTCACTATTTTCGTGAATCGTCAGTTGTGGGCTTGCTTTGAAGATGGTTGGGCAAGTATCAAGTCATGGAAATGGATGAATCGTAGATTATCCATTATCAACATAGACTGATTCAGACTATCATAATACTCTTCATACAAGGTTGGAAAATAGGATTTATGTTCTGATCTAAACCTCTCGATATCAAAAGACATATTGAAATACGTCTTATAGTGACCTATGTAGTTACCAACACCGGATTCAACGAGGAAGGCGTGCAATGCAGAATCAAAAGTATTAGAAGATGAGGCGGCCATCTCGAAAGTATGAACAATAGGGCCGAGTATCACTGCGATGCAGGATGGCAGAGAGTTAGATGACTATCAGGTAGTCCTCGCGTGATGGCGATATTGGTGAATGACCGGATATCGGAACAACGCGAGGGATCCAAGATCGTCTAGAATCTGAAGTAGATTCTCATGTGGTAGTGATACTGCAAAGAACTAGTAGTGTTGATACACCAAGACCTACAAGGAGTGAAAATTGAAAACTTAGCGAAAGGTTTTAACTGATCAAACAACATTTATATAGCTAAAACCAATAAAATCCAAGACATACACACGTCCATCCAAAAATGGATCAGATCTATGACGCACAATGTACCGTCCACATGTTCAAGGCCACACGTGCTACACGTCAATCTGCCATTCGGCCATGTGCCCACACGTGCGAGAATACACGTCATTGCACAATTCGACCACGTGGCCACATGTGCAATTCCCACACGTGTTACTCTATATGTGCAGTTTCACATGAGCAGATACAGACCTGTAGTTCCACATGTCAAGTACTGATTGGGCCACGTGCCCACACTTGTGAGCTAATACGTACGAGAATACGTGTCATTGTACCATTCGGCCACGTGTCCACACGTGTTGCTCCAGACGTGTAGTTTCACACGTGCGTATACAAATGTGTAGTTCCACACGTCAGTTACTGATTGGGCCATGTGTCGCAAGTATTCACACATGGGAACAATTTTTGTGTAATTTGCTTTCATCTTTGATTGCTTCCATATGACTTGCATACTTGATATCACCATCATGCGAGTGACTTCATCCCCAGGCCTGTTCCTGATACCCTCTCGCGTCATAGCGATATCAGCGTGAATGTGCCCAGTATCACCATCACGCGAGTGCCTTCCTCTCCCCGCCTGACTCTGCTACTCTCTCGCGTCGTAGCGATATCATTCTCAAAGTTCCCAGTATCGCCATCATTTGCGAGAATCTAACTTTCTCTGCTGCTATAGCTCTGTCCTTGCGTGATATAGATATCCGGTCTCAATGGCTCGGACGAAGCAAACCGCTAGTCTTACCAGCTTTGTTCAACGTCCTGTCCGTAGACTTTTGAACCCGTACGTCCGCAAAGATGCAGAAGATGCAAAGACGCCATCCATGGTTGAGGGACATCATGGCATTGCAAAGGAGCACCAAATTTTTGATCCCGAAAGCAGTCTTCTACCGGGCTGTGAAGGAGGTTACACAAGATATGACCACTCATCTGCCCTATGTAGTAAGGTGGAATATCACTACATTGGAGGCACTCCATACTACATATGAGGACTTCTAGACAAAAATGTTTGTGGATTCAATGTTGTTCTCGATACATGCCAAGAGGGTGACACTGATGCCCAAGGACATGCTTCTTGTCATGAGGCTTCGAAACACCTATGATAGCATTTTTAAGTCTGGCTTCACACAGAGGCAAGTTCCTCTTGAAAGGGGGCCTGTCCCACCCCAAAAAAAGAGAAAGTAAGCACATCCCAAGCGTTCGCAACCCAAGCCCAGGTCTCCCAGCTCTTCACCCTCGTCTCCCCCCAGTAGAAAAGATCTGGCTAGCACATCTACAATTCCATGGGTTGAGAGTCCTCCCCTAATCCCTGATCTTCAAATGCACAATCCCCCTTCTATACATGCAGATGACCTAAATACAGTGGTGGACCTGATTATTTCTAATGTTGATGCAACTGATAATGAGACAATATTGCTTTGTGGTCTACGGCTTCCGAAAGCCATTGCAAAGCTAAAAGAAGATGAGCAACAGAGTTTGAAACAAAATGTAGATAAATCGGTATCAAAATAAAAAACCAAATTTGAAATAAATGTGGCGGTCTTTCGTAAATCATATATGTTACTCTAACAATAGTTAGATCAAAATAGACTTACTTTAACCACAAGTGTTAGGTCCCGGGCACTCAGGAAACTCACGAGCAGCAATTACGGTCCAATCACAAGTCCCTGCCCGGCGGGAGTTTTGAACGGTATAAAAATATGACCGAAAAGTTCCAAAAAAAAAATCGACCGACAAACAATGTTACAATCTTTCACAGGTGTAAATATATAACTAGGCCAAGTGTATGTCGAATAGTTGAAAAGTCAAAAACAACATCTTGACAAAAGGCCCTTTTGGTATTCAAAACTCTTCTAATGGCAATTTTCTTACAGGGATTATTTACCAATCCAAATTACAAAACACAATCACATTTATCTACACACGTGTCACATTTTCTTCCCCCTTAGATTTTTTTGTGGCCCAAAAAAATTCATCAGCTAAGGCACCAAAAACTCCTTTGACACAAGTAAATGCTAGGTTGCTACCCTTTTGATTACACTAGCTTAAAGTATTACTTCGTTAAAGTGCCTGAACCTAATGGAAAATCCATTAATTTGGATCCGGGTACTCTTTTACGATATACGATACACTTGTTAAATATAGAACTACCTCCAAATAGTATGACCTTTATTCCATTTATTCACTTTAACAAGTATCTCAAAAGCTTTAGTCTGATGAGGATCAGGATTCGCTATTTGGAATTCGCAGTCACAAAGCTTTCGCGAATGAACCACGATCCTCTTGCGACTCGGATGGAGTTCAGATGCGATTGTTGGACACTGCCAGCTGAATCACTCCTACAATCCTCCAGAATGTAGTCAGGCTCTGCTGATCTACGTTTATAAAATTAATGCAGCATTCAACATAGTTTCAACCAAGGTGCCGAATTAAGAAAATGAACAAAAAAAACTCAAACACACGATTAACAACAGAATTGGATACGAGATCAGACACAACAAGAGCAATTATCTATATTGAACTTCCTCTGCTTTCTTCAAGCACTGCATGCAAATCCACGTAGTGCGTTGGCCTGGGAGAAACACGGTTCTCTCACAGTAATCGTCTCGCTTTACTAGCAAACAGTCGGATCTCTATGGATCCTGATCACAGAGATTGTCTCGCACGCAGGTGGACCTGTTGTCTATATTTCTTCTTGATTGCTTACTAGCATCAGACTACTACATTACACTGTATGTGTATTCCATTGATCTATATGTCAAGTATCATCCAGTAAGTATGGTCGCTCTATGTGAGTCTAAGATTAGAGTGATTAAACATCTACAACTAATAAGGGAATCACAAGAGTGGCAGATTAGCCACGACCTAAAATGTATTTGATGACGTCATATCATCAGATCAGATATCTGTACTTCTGGGTACTTGTATGATCTTTCTGGTACTCTTTGGAGCATGGAGGGCAGGAGAAGGTTTCATTTCCGTTGTTGGTTTCATTTTGGTCATTTGCCTTCTCTCGTACTTGACCGCAAAAGATTTTCTTTCATGAATCTTTCATGTTTGCGAACCATTTGTCTTCGTCTGCTTTGACTTTTGTGTTCGCGAACCATTCGTCTTCGTTTCCTTAGACTTTCATGTTCACAAAACTTTTCGTGCTTCGTGTCTCCAGATCTTCAAGTTCGTGAATGTCTTCGTTGGGATGTGGGCTAAAAGCTAACAAGGTTTTGTGATTAGAAATGTTTTGTTTCTTCAGCTCCCTCTCAAAGCAGGATAGCTTTACGATCTTGAGACTGCTCCTTTGTCTCTCAAAGAGTCCTTTGTCCAGGGCTTTAGTGAAGATGTCAGCAACCATGTCTCTCGTCCTGATCAAGGTGGTCTACAACATCTTCTTCTCAATTAGATCCCTGATCAAGTGGTACTTGATCATAATGTGCTTCATTCTGGAATGGAACACGAGATCTTTTGTCAAGTGTATTGCAGAGGTGTTGTCCATCTGCAAGACCAGGGGCTCATTCCTTGTTTCGTCCAATTTGTCCAAGAACTAACTTAGCTAGATTATTTCGTTGCCCATATGTGCTGCTGCAACGTATTCTGCTTCGCAGGATGATTGGGCTACAACAGTCTGTTTCTTCTAAAGTAAAGACAAACATCTCAAAACCTATGAATGGTGGTGTAACTCCACCAAATCTATGAAGGGTACATGAAATTGGTATGCAATTATGCCCTAGACATTATGCCTAATTCAGCAAGATTAACTACATCAATTTTTATACTTTATAATATATCAAATCATATTACATCCACAATAAGTTCAAACATCTAATCAATTGATTAGTTAACCCACACCATGAAGGCCTTCTCTTTTTGGATGAATGAAACTGGCTTGCTCAGCTACATTCCTAACAATGTCATACATGAATTCTTCAAAGATGGCCTCATCCATCCTTATGATTGATGATTCTCATTCCAACTTGCAAATGTCAAGCACTTGATCTGAGGTCACTTTAGTTCAAATCTGTCTGAACGTCCCCACCATCCACATTGGGTTTCACAATGTTTTGGGATGGTCATTGGTCATACATGAGTACAAAAGGATGCCCATGATGGAAAACAAGGAATTTCATTTTTCCATAACGTGTCTTGTAGTCTTCTACACCTTCTTTAGTCTCAATCACTCATTTCTCGCCATTCTAATAGCATTATATGAAGAAATTTGATATAATGGAAAAGAGTAAGTGAGCATCTCCTCTCAAGATGCAATTGTCCTAAAGTCAATGACATCATGTCAAGCTAAAAGTCGTTGAAAATTTCACACGACTCCTGAATCAAATCCACATAATTTTTACTTGTCCACAAACTCATTTTTATTCCCCATTATTGAACTAGTCTCTCCACTTAGATGTGTACTTGCAACTAGCAACTCTTCCTTATCCTCAGTGGAGATGTCTTTAATGGCAATGATGTTGGTCATACCATAATCAAGGAAGTAGTGGTGGTCATTGCAAACCAATAATCAAGGATATCCCCAAGAAAATCAAAAGAACTATCAATTGACTACATTAAAAAATCGTGTCTTGCAAAGTCACATCCATGGATGTATAGTTCTTGATTTTCTTTATCAACCATTCTCCATTTAGCTTTAGGGCTATTGAAAACCATATGCTAGGGAGAATTATGGCCAAATATTGGAAAAGGGAAAGAGAGAATAACCATTGAATGATGCAAAAGTATATTGACCTATCAACAAAATCTGGGCTAAATCAAGAGTTTTCGTAGTTGATTTCATAGGAATGAATGTAGCTAAATTAGCCTAGTTTGTCCACTACCAACCAAATAAATTCTTTCTAACATTGGGTTCTGGGAAGTCCAACCACAAAATCCATAGGTATACTTTCTCATTTCTTATATATGGGATATCTAAAGGATGTAGTAAGCCATTATCTTTAAAACGTTTAGCTTTAGGTAATTGGTAGTGTTTACACCTTATTACATACGCTTCCATGTATGATTTGAGTTTCAACCAATAAAACTCTCTCTTGACCAAGTCTAGGATTTTGTGTATACCACGATGACTAGCATAGGGATTGTCATGACATTAAAAAAGAATCTTCTTCTTCAACGGATCATAATTTGGTACAAAAATCTTTCCATTATGAATAGTATACTATTCTACAATCTGCTTATCTTTCTTACATTCATAAGACATGTGACTCAATCTCAATCATATTCTCATTCATAAACAGAACATTTATTTGACTCTCCAATTTGATTATGACTCAAGGAATCAGCTACATGATTGGAGGTTCCTTTAATGTATCGGATCTCATGATCAAGCTCCTATAGTAACTCAACTTATCTGGCTTTAAGACCACAAGAATCATGTCAATTGCAAGAATACTTCAAAGGTTGGTGATCTATTTACACTATAAACTTACTACCATAAAGATAGTGTATCCATGTTATTAATGCATAAAAATGTTATCAGCTTGTCACTTTGTAATAAGATAGCTCCAATTGCAATATCACTTACTTCCATTCTAACAATTTAAGATAGGTCTGGATCTGTAATCTAAAATAGATGAGCGAAAACATTCATGCTCTTGAGTTTCTCAAAGAATTAGTTTAGTTTCTTAGCTAAATTAGAAGCGGACTGTGTTGATTCCCCTTTTTCTTCTTATTCACCCTTCTCTTTGTTAATTTATCGAGAGGTGCCGCTACCTTAGCATATTCCTCTATGAATATACGAAAGAAAACTGTAAATTCTAAAACTATTTAACTTATCTAATTATCTTCAGAATAATGTACTAGCTCATGCTTAAAGAATTTACATTTAGATTCTTTTGTATAGAGCTTCTCCTATAGAAGAGTCTTTAAGATAGTTTGAATTTGTTTTGTATGTTCCTTAAAGGTTTTATTGTAGACGAGAATGTCATCTAGGAACACAACAACAAATTTTCTTAGATATATGGATGAAATAAATTATTCATCATTTGTTGAAATGTTGCTAGTGCATTTGTTAACCCAAAAGGCAATAATAAAGTTTCGTAACGCCCAAATCTAGCCTAATCAATCTACCAAATCACCCATCTTGACACACATCCGAAAGCCTCCATCCTTCTTCCCTTTCAAGAGAACCAAATCACTTCATGGTGCATTACTAGATTGAATATGTCCCATCCTCAAGTAATTTTCTATCTGATTAGTAACCTTTATCTCCTCCTAAAATAACCATAAGGTTGTTTGGAGATAGGTGGACTACTTGGAATTAACTCTATCTTATGGTCAACTAACGTAGAGGGAGTTAATAACTTTTAAAAGTTCACAACCATTTGAATCCTTCTTGGGAAATTCCAAAATAGGTAAAGCAAACAAAGAATATGCTTCATACATAGAATCAACTTCCATTGAAGAAAGCCCTTCAAAGAAATGAATTTATTTATCTCCAAACATCGTAACTACTTTAACCCCTTCTCTGAAAAAAAAGTACACGTCTTTCAAAATTAGTCTCCAAAGGTTTGGATTTCTTAAATAACCATTCGTAATCTAAGATAAGATTCGTCCATGCTCAATCTGAAACATGAAAATTAACTAATAGTTCCATATGTCCTTAAATAACAACTGGAAAATTTGGCACTTTACATCCCAAGTCTCCAATTCAACACCCGAAGCTATATAAATCTTATATATATAGTTCTTGGTTTCAGTGTTCAGGTCAAGTTTCAGAATCTACACAATATGAGGATTTTGAAAGTTATGAGTCGATCCATTGTTTAGTAAAGTACTAACTTCCTCACCATACATTGTGTCTTTTAAATGAAATAGTTGGCATTTGGCATGAAAGAAATAGTATTGAATGAACATTCACATTCACAATCAACCAAATTAGTTTGAAGTTTCAAACCTTTATCACCCGACATTTCAATCATTTAAGTTCTTGATTTCTTTCACTCATGAAAAGTTTTTATAAGATGTCCATGTTTATTGAAAATGTAGCAAACATTACATTTATGAGGCTTCTTCTGGGACAATTTGCTTTGCTGAATTCATAAGAATTCATAAGTTGCTCTATCCAATTCATCAAAGTACCAGGGCTGATTTTGCTCTTGAAATTGTTTTTTTCCTACTGCTACTACTTCCTTGATGCTACTATCATATAATCATGGGCCTTTATGATATGGATCACTCCGTCAAGATTTTAAAGCATGTTTCTTGGACATTCATTCTAGTAGTCAACCAAAAAATCCTAGGATGAATTGCCATGAGACTAACTTCATGTCGAATGATGGAATCTTAGTCAATAGATCCAAAAATTTCTTGACATAGGTATTTATCTTACTCCCCATGTTACAATTGATAAATCTTTGATAATTCTACATCATTAGCCACCAGAAATGCCATCCAAATAACTTCCATAAGTTCTCTCCATGTCATTGGTTTTGGTCAAATCACACCCATGACATGAAGATTTACCTCTAAGAAAGAAAACCATTGCTTCTATCTTCTTTTCCTTTGAGATGTTATGAAGGTTAAAGTAGTTTTTCCACTTCGCCAACTAGTTTTCCACTATTCAGACTTGTTGTCACACTTTTTTCCAATATACATCTCAAATTGAAATCCTAAGCTGGGCAAGGTAAGAAATCTCATTTGTTGAAGCACTACCTCCATTTGCTGGTCCCTGAGCTAATTTTGTCCATGCATCTCCTTAAATGCCAAGCTCAATTACTAACAAATTTGGAGATATATGGTGGGGGCTTGAATGCCAGATTTCTCTTTATCAAGATTACTATAATTATCTATCCTTCACAAGTTGATTTTTCTCTAGCTCTATATTCTTGCGTAGTAATGATCCTAATTTATATATCATTGCATATTGGTTTGAGTGAAGGTGATCTGAATGTATCACTAGGCCTTTCATCATAGAATTGTCATATATATAATCTTCTGCCAATCTCCAAAAGCTCAATATTCAACCCTTTGATTCTAGGATCAATGAACCATCTAGAAGCATCTATAGGAGGTTTGGAATCTGACCAAGCACAATAAATTTTGGTTCTCATCATTCTTCCAATGAGGTTCTCTTTTTCTTGTTTCTACTCCCTTCATTCATGGACTAAGAATTACTTATCTCCCATTCTCCACACTCCTCTTATATCATACCACAAATCTTTTAAAAATTCGCGGCGCAAGACAAATGAGTTGCCAACACAAGAGAGAAAAAATCAAGAGAGACTTTGGTTATAGATTTGAGCATTGAATCATATCACAAAAAAGGTTTGTTTCTAATTGACAATGTTGAATGACGTTACTCATTTTATGTGGATTCAATAAAAAATCTATTACTTTATTTTGAATAATCTTGTATTTTAATTGATAACATTGTAAAGAGTATTTATAGTGTTTGCATAATGGATGGATAAAATAAGAGTGAATTCCTTTACTTTAATCTGAGATTTTTTGGACATTAATACATATTTGTTGGGTAGTTGTAGTACACAATGTCATGTTAATTCATTCACTTTGCACCAATGGTGTGAAATGGCCAAAAACATATCATGATGTTATTGAAAGATGAATGTGGACTATGCCATTAGCCTCGTTGACATGTAATTATGTTTCATAATGTTGAGCCTCTTAGAAATTATGCCTTGTGGTACATCATTTGGTGAAATATGCACATTGCTTAAAATGCACTGTCAATGATTTGTAATTTTTATAGTTTTAGTAACAATTATGTTGACTTCATCTTGCTGTGAAGGTCATAAGCAATGATCATTCTCGTCTAATCCAAATACTTAAAAACTAAGTTCTCGAAATCATCTCCACTAAGCACATTTTTGACATTAAGCTTTACAATTTTTTTTCTTTTTCAAATATTGCATTACAACCTTTAGCTACAAAATCACAATCAATAGTACATTTGAAATGTTTTGTGTTTTGACATAACATACACCACATGTCTATATGCATGCACCTCAAAGTCTAAAACATTCACTAAAACTTGGGTTAACATTTTTGAGCTACAAAGTACCATTTTAGTACATTGTATGATGTGCTTGAAGATTTAGACAAATGCAAAAATACACCTCATTATTTATACATATGCACACATACTTTGTTTTCATAGATAACATATAGCTACAATTATCACGATAAAGTGCATGCAAAGTTCAACGATTTCTTACTAAGAAAGTTTGTAACAAACTTTTTATAATCAACAATCACTTGTGACAATGAATCGGTATGAGATTAAGTTTGTGGAGCTCTACCAAGCGGCTCATCTCATCATCAAGACTTTCCCCCAACTCTTTGCCAAGTAGTTAGAGAACCCAAAACAGAGAGAGCTTGAAAAAAAATTGCAAAATCTTAAGAGTGACAACCAAAACTTGGTCCCATTCATATATTTATATGGTCATGATTGGAAAGAGACGCAAGTGAGAATTTGTAAAGACATATTGCCAAGAGAGAGATTCTAAAGCTCGTTGGTCATGTTGGTACTATCACAATACTTTTTTCCAAATATAGTAATTTTCATAATCTTTTTATTGTGCAAAGTCCTAAGTCTAGGATTTAGGAGTTCCCTTGGGCTTAAAGTAGAACCTTAAAAGGTGTTGCTATTGACAAATTCCAACCTTGATTTAAATAATGAGATATTCATGAATTCTTGTCTTGATTCCAACAAACCATAAGGGAGGTCTAGCTCTAGTCACAATCTCATGTGAGTTGGATTGAGTGATGAGCTAACAATCATCCTAATAAATAGGTCATTTCTAATTGAGACAAGTTTGCTTATATGTAGGTCATTTCCAGTAGTTGTGAATTGGTTTATCTTTCAGAGACCACATGCATACTTGCACCTCTAGGATGAGGTTCCAAGATGAGCAGCTCCTCCGGGATCCATCATGTGCTTTGCTCACATTGCATTGTAACTTGGGCTAAGTTTTCAGGTGTGAAGGGTTCATAGTATTCAAATTTTCATTGTGAGTTCTTGGATGTGCTAGCACCTCTCGAATGTATATTTTTGGACATCTTGGAATCCACAACGAGAATGGGACAATGGACTTTATATGATTCATAATTTTTATAATTTTAGTAACAATTATGTTGACTTCATCTTGATGTGAAGGTCAGAAGCAATGATCATTCTAGCCTAATCCAATACTTAACAACTAAGCTCTCGAAATCATCACCACTAAGCACATTTTGAACATTAAGCTTTACAATTTTCTTCTTTTTCAAATGTTGCATTACAACCTTTAGCTACAAAATTACAATCCATAGTACATTTAAAATGTTTTGTGTTTGGCATAACATACACCACATGTCTATATGCATGCACCTCAAAGTCTTATACGTTCACTACAACTTTAGTTAACATTTTTGAACTACAAAGTACCATTTTAGTACATTGTATGATTTGCTTGACACTTTAGACAAATGCAAAAATACACCTCATTATTTATACATATGCACACATACTTTTTTTTGTTGTTGGATGCATATATAACATATAGCTACAATTATCATTATAAAGTGCATATAAAGTTCAGTGATTTCTTACTAAGAAGCTTTGTAACAAACTTTTTATAATAAAAGATCACTTGTGAAAATGAATCACTATGAGATTAAGTCTGTGGAGCTCTACCAAGCGGCTCATCTCATCATCAATACTTTCTCCTAACTCTTTGCCAAGTAGTTAGAGAACCCAAAACAAAGAGCCATGTAAATAAAATAAAATTAAAGGCCCAAAGTCTAAGTTGATTAAGCTTGATTTTAGTTCTAAGAAGTAGTCAAAGTGAAAGTGGTGGTAGATGGAGTGTGCTTCTTTGTGCACCGAGATCTAGTTGTGTTTCTTTAGAAGGGCTAGGATTTCAATCCTTCCCTCAATGAAGTACCCAATGGAAGCAAAGGGGCAAGGGCCTCCTTGAGAAGAAAAGAGCACCTCTTGTACTCCATTTGACATGCTAATTGAGAGGAGGAAACTCTACCACTTTGAGTATTCAAGCATCCTCATGTGCTCTTGCTTTCTAGTCTAATGCTTTTATTGAATGTTGTATTTTTTCATGCTTTGCTATTTTCCATGGTTTGATGTTCTTAATGCTTTTTACATTAGTAAGACTAAAGCATTAGCAAAAGAGCTACCTCCCTCTAACTCTTTCCTCTTTCTTCTCTTTCACTACTAATGTTGATGGCTTGTGTGTTGATAGGATTGGGGGTTAGTGTTTGTGTGATTAGAAAGGCAACTAAAATAATCAACTAAATATAGTTAAAGACCTATCCTGGTGGACTAACCCTTCTTGAAAGGCAAAGGGATGCTTAGCGTTATTACTACGACCCTACTACTCCCCAACAACACGACGCCACTTGTAGGGTCGTAGTAATAGCGGTAAGCAGCCCTCAGCTTGTCAAGAAGGGTTAGTCCACTAGGATAGGTCTCTAGCTATATTTAGTTGATTATCTTAGTTGCTTTTCTAACCACACAAACACTAACCCCCAATCCTATCACCTAACCACACAAGCCATCAACATTAGTAGTGAAAGAGAGGAAAGATAAAAGAGTTAGAGGGAGGTAGCTCATTTGCTAATGCTTTAATGTAATGAAAAAAACATTAAGAACATCAAACCATGGAAAACAACAAAACATGACAAAATTTAATAGCAACATTCAACAAAAGCATTAGACTAGAAAGCAAGAGCACATGAGGATGCTTGAATACTCAAAGTGGTAGAGTTTTTCCTCTCAATTAGCATGTCAAATGGAGTACAAGAGGTGCCTTTTTATTCTCGAGGAGGCCCTTGCCCCTTTGCTTCTATTGGCTACTTCATTGAGGGAAGGATTGAAATCCTAGCCCTTCAAAAGAAAACAACTAGATCTATGGTACACAAAGAAGCACACTCCACCTACCACCACTTTGAGTTTGACTACAACTTAGAACTTAAATCAAACTTAAGCAACTTAGACTTTGGGCCTTTTAATTTTATTCTATTTACATGGCCCAAGTCTATTTTATTTCACAATACAATATTTAACATGTACTCATTGGGCTACGGGCTTACGCACGTAGGATGCCATGTCCCTCGACCATATTTATTTATGTACAATAAATACCCTCAACAAGGCCCCTGACTTCAAGTAGTGCTTCGCCACTATGGACTTAGAATGGCCCGTGGGGTTCACATCGGTGCTTTATTAAGTAGCCCGTAACTTGCTCCATATACTCGACGTGAGCAAAGTTGTGTTCATCAGCCAGTGCAAAAAATACTTTGTGGATGCCCTCCAACCAAAATTGGACTATCCAAATTTATTGAGCCATGGAGAGCCTAGCATTGTTGCTCTATAATATAAGTGTGCCACTGGTAACTGATCCTCGAGCTTGTTAGATGCCAGGGCTTTATTGGAATCAAAGAATAAAGGCGGCAAAAAACCGTCCCATTTGATGAGACGTGATGCTCCTCCATGGATATTGTTGTGTTCTGCTCGGGCCCTTGCCCTTGGTATGCTCCTTGGCCTTGGTAAATTGTTGGCCTCACCGCATCTGTTCATTGATCTTAACCTCCTTCTGTCGGTGCAACTTCAAGTTGTGGTGGTGGTGGAATTACCACTATGGCCGGTGGTGGTTTTTGAGCTGTGCGCTGCTACCAATCTCTAAGGGCGGCACTGGCTTGAGATAACTCATGATGAGCCTGAAGGCGATATTGATCAAACTCCCCTTGGTATCTCGCCAATGTTTGTCTGAAAAACTGCACCTGGTGGGTCAGAAAATATGCCTCATGCTGGGTGAGCGGTCTGCTGGTCAACACTAGCTAGGAGAGCCACTCCATTTTCTCCTGATGGAGGGCTTGTACCTCCACTCCGAGGGGTTGGTTCTCTCTTTCGGCCACTAATAGTTGGGCCTAGAGCAGGGCTAGCTACTGTTGTGCAGCTAGCCCTGCTCTAGGCCTCTTGGGCTTCTTGGACTTTAGTTGTCGCGTCCATCACGGATTTATCTAAGGGACTTGATATAATCTTGGAGGCCGACCTCATTCTTTTGCAGCCTCAAGACCTCTTCCATCACATAAAACAACCCATCAGGTTGGTACTATCATTCCCAAATTCCTACCATCTGAGAGTTCCAACTCCTAGGAATAAGACACTTTACAGTACAAATGTGAACCAAATGTCATTCTCGTTTCATGTCACAATCCAATAACAAATAGGATCAAGTCATGGTCCTATAGATATTTAATATAAATTCAACTTAATGAATTTGATAAACCAGTGCTATCATTAGAGGAGTTCCAAGGGCCAAAAGGGCTGTCTAAGAAATGCCACATAAGAGAGAGAAAACCGTCGGATTTTAAAACTCCGACCAAGTTTTTGGTCTGCCCGCACAACTCCGATGACTTGACCTCACTAGTAACATGTGTAGTTAGCTGGAAGTTGGGTAGCCGCAATGCGTGGGGTCCATACTTCAAGGTTTTATTTTTTACCATTAACTAACATGACTTCTTGTGTAAATGAAAAGTGTGTTGCACATCACAGTTTCTTTCCATCTACTGATAGCGTTCACATCAAAGGAAAACAGTCTTATCAGTCTGAATATCATGACAAGAAACTTTGAATATTTTGGATCACAATGAGCACCAACATGAATCTAAATTTTTGCGATTCAGAAAATATGGAGTGTGTTAGATCAAAAGGAGCGGCAAGGTTATTTAATTTTTTGCAATGTCAACACACGTCTATTGAAAAAGTATTATGCTCATAACTGCGAACCTTTGATTTTGCATATAAAGCAAGAAACATGGAGTGTGTTGGATCAAAAAGAGCACCAAGGTCATTTTAAACTTTTGCAGTTGAAATTTTTTTCTGATTAAAACCAGTTTTAATAGCTTGCAAGATATATAACAATTTGGCTTTCTACTAGATTAATCTATCGATTATTAAGATGTCTAAGTATCATCTCCATATTGATCTTCCTAAAGAATATGCCCATTGTCAAAAAAAAATCTGAAAGGATCCACCTTACCAGCTCACCAAATTGTGGATCATAGAACGAAGAACATGAAACATTGTGATCTATGGGTTGATGGAAGTTTATATCCAATAGATCCAAGCTCGATGCAATATCCAAATTTTAAATCCGTCACACAACTCATACTGTTTTGTGTAAAGGACACAATGGTTTATTGGGTTATTGTGAAAGATTGAAAAGTTATGGCATTAGTAATTCAATGAAAAAAAATCATTATTTGGAAAATATGTTGAATGGTTTGCTTACTGACTACAAAGAAAAAGAAACTCTTTTGTTGCAAACAAAATAAGAGAATGAAATCTTGAAGATAGATAATTCTCATTTGCAAAATATTATATCAAACCTGAACCAAGAAAATGGCAATATGAAACTAATTGTACAAACATTGCGTACCTCATATTGTCAAATAAGTGCAGAAGTAAACACATTATGGAAGAAAATACTGAACAATAAGCGCAAAAGAGTTATTTTAAAAGGTATTGACGAGTTTCATCAAGTGGGGGTCAACGAAAAAAAAAGAATATATGCTTTCAAGTAAGATTTTGTTTTAAACTATTTATGTGTTTTGTTCCATCCAACACATCAATGATTGTGAAATGTTTTTTTTCTAAATCTTAATTTTATTTTGCAGATCAGCTTTAGTCAGCAATCAAAATCTGAAATACAAGGACATGATTAATGGAAAGTCTTTGAGTGCAAAACTTATAGCCAAGTCAACGATGAGTCTACTGGGAAATCAACAATATTCTCGAATTAAGTCCAAGATTGCAGAGGCCCTTATGGGCGAAATCGGCATGATTATTGACTGAAAATTGATACAAGGAGCATGTGATTATTCTGGTATTAGCAAGGATGCATATGGCACAATGTTTAAAATTATCAAAGAGGCATTTGGACAAGTACATATAAAAAACATTTCTGTTCCATGGCCCTTTCAAATCAAATTAGAGAGGGATGTGTTAAACAGGGGTTTGCAAAACATTATTGGTATTCCTTACCATATCAATGAAATTAATAACTCAAAACATGGCACTTTGTCATATGATTCCACTAACAATATGTTTATTGATCTGAATCATTTACTGAGATTTATTGTAAAGTTTTATGGAATCACAAATGAGAGTGTTGAAAAATTGATATTAGTTCTCAAGTTAGATGAATCAAAAGTAATAAAGGGACAAAAGCTAGCAAGGGTTAGTGTTACGCTTATGAATGGAGCATTAAGCAATACGATAAACTTGGAGAGTCTTAATTTCAGTGTGTAGCTCCAAAATAATATTTGGTGGTTAGCAGCTTTCCAGGTTTAAATCTATTCTATTGAGTACTAGCAACTAATTCATTTCGAGAATTTATAATTCTGTGTTTTAAGCTAATATTGTTTTGTTATTATAGGTCTAAGTTCAATTCTCTTATAATAGTTCACGATTTTGTGTTTCAAACAGGTTTTAAAAGAAGATCATGACATTCTATTTTGGAGTTTTAGTAAAACTAAACATCCAGAGATAATTAAGAATCATATGAGCGACACACCACTCGATGTTCCTGGAATAGTTGATTTTAAGGTGGAATAGGATTTGGTTGGAGACTTGAAGTCGTTGAAGTGCATGTTCAACGTCTCACGTGGAGCAAATTCAAAACATCCATGCCTCTATTGCATGAAAACTACACAAAACATGTTGAAGAGCACGAGAGTTTCAAGGGATATAGAAGATCCGACTTGGAAACTAGTATTATTGATTCTGCTTGAAAATGTTCACATTTGTACACTACATGGAAAGGTTAGAATTATCGAAATATTAATATACGTTCATATTTGGTTTGCTTGGAATATTAAGCCAGAGTCATTAGCCAAAAAAGCAATAGCTCGATTGGAGGAAGTTTTATCAAAAGCGGGACTTCATAATGGACAAGATAAAATACAAAAGGACAAGAAGCTTTTAGGAAAAACGGGAAACATCCCATGCAAACCAAGCATAGGAGGATCCAAAGCTCATCGTTTCTTATCAAATCATTCCGGAAAACCGACTAAAATCCAGTACTCAATTTGGATAGATGTACTCAATGCCACAAAGGATTTTGAAGAAAAAGGAACAACGAGGATTAAAAAAGTTGAAGTCTGGACAAAGCTTGACAACATGGTCAAATTGCTCAGAAAAGATAAACTATCTAATATTGATGTCCTACTAATTGAGAAATCAACAATTGAGTTTGTGGATGCAGTTAAAGACGCCTGGGGTGAAGGTCATAGTACGCATTACATGGTAAATCTCTTTTCAATGTAACTAACTCTTCGAATTATAATCTCATTGCACATATGCTAAATTTAAAATGATTAATATGACAATATTTGTATCTCTGGTATTGCAGCACATTTTACGACATCATGCATCATTTTTTCCAAAAGCTTACGACAGTCTAAGTATTTGGTCATCACAAGGAATGGACAAATCGCATTGGCAAGTTAGAGCAGCATTTCATCGAAATACACAACACGGCGGAACATCTCAAAAAAAATAGTTACATCATCCAGCTATTTCAATGGATCTACAGGCATGTTCAAATCCGATATAAAACTAGATCAACAAATTAATAGAAATTCAGAAAGACGTGCAAATTTATAGACGAAAATAATATTGATGCAAGACTCAATTCATAGTAATTTTCATGATATCAGACAAAAAAAAATGTATTATATCACATCATTTCAAGTACAATGCAAGGCAAAATCATTGTTTCTCTTTGTCTTTAATGATCAGCATTGTTGTGTGGTCATGAATAGATTTTTTTCTATCATATGGATCTAGAAGTCAATGGATCTTCTTTTGCTCAAGTCAATGTATCCGGAGAAAACAGATAAGGAGGAAGACCTTTTAGGAACTTCCTCAACTACATAGCCAAATGCTTTTATGACAATGTCTCTCTTCACAAAAATAATTTGATATGTATTCAGAGGGTATTTATGCTCGTTCGAGCAATAGGATAACGCTTTAATTGCCATTATTATCGTCGCAGCATCTGAAGAAAATTTGCTATGATGAATGCAAATCTCTTTATTTACAAACCACTTCAAATAATGGGACAGGGATGAAGCCCTTTGTCGTGATCCTTGACCTTCCCTCAAATATCTATGCCTTGTTGCAAAGGCATCCACCTCCACAGTAGCCTGTAAAATACAAGCAAAGGTTACATCTTGAAAAACAAAATAACTATATTTGATTAGAAATCTCATTCAGATAAAACCAGATTTACCTACCAGATCATGCTCATCAGCTTGAATAAGTGCAGCAGTATGTAGATCATGACCAACAACATTGGTCGTTGAAGCAGTGGATGGATTAGTTTTCGAAGACTATGACACATATCTGCTCCGGATTCTTAGAAATTCTTCCTCACTGGGCAAATTTGCCTGGTATGCCCTGCTTTTAGACATGATTGATTGCGGGGCTTCAGTCCCGTCCAGCCAGTCATCTTCGGCTTTGTAATTAATAGAAGCACATAGATCATCATCACCCTCGAGATCTATGAAATCCTCGAATTCTTTGATGAAATTAGACAAAATTGATAATATTTCGTCCTCCCTCAGACCGAGAACATCTCCAACATCATTCAGAGAGAGTTATGCGACACTATTCATGTAATACACCGGCAAACCGATGACAGTCTTGGTTTTGTCATATGGATTCACGTCAGATAAGGAAGCTCACATATTCTATGAATTTATCAAGTGCTTCAGATTTATTCTGAATGAAATACACTTTGGCAAATTTGCTATGATCATCAATGAAGGTTATGTAATACTTTGGACCTCCTACTAAGATCACGGTAAATGGTCCGCAGATGTCAGAGTGCACTAGCTCCATAATCTTTGTCGTTCTGTAGGAGTCTTTGATGAATGGTGTGCGTGACATCTTGCCCTTCAAACATGCATCACAGGTGGTCGAACCGGTTGCATTCGAGATGCTGACCTCTGTTATCGCTCCATGATGGCCTATTTGATAAAGTGCCATTGAGTTCATGTGGTAGAGTCTTTTGTGCCACAGAGTGTCTGGCGAGTCGTCATGAGTCTGATGCACCTGATCTGCAGGTAGACGTACCTTCAGATAATATAGGTTCCCTTTCCTTCTGCCTTGAGTGATGAGAGTACTAGTACTAGCATCAATCACGTTGCATGCTTCGTCAGAAAACATCACACGCATCCCTGCATTTGGTATTCTTGCTACATAGAGCAAGTCTTGTTACATAGTAGGCACAAACAGAACGTCTTCGAGTCATCTGTCTCTGCCATTGGTGTTGAGCCATAGTGAACCAATACCGTTCACTTGATGTCTAGATCCATCTCCAAGAACTATGAATCCATATTGTTAGTTTGGTTTTGGAACGAGATCGTCAGTTTCTCGCTCGTTGGCGGCGCTGTGTTCTGCTTGTTGGCAAACTTTCATGCACAACTATGGTGTCTTTACTTTCTTACTCTATTCGCTACGTCTCTCTCTGTCTCTTACAGATCTCTGTATTCTCATCTTTCTCTATCGTTATGATCCAGAGAGGATCGTTTATACCTCCACTATGTGGAGTTTACAAGATAGCTAAACGTTGCATTACCAAACTAGTTAACGCTAATCAACTAGTTAGTTAGTCTTCGTCGTTGCTAATCGTTTCAGCTGGGCGTGAAGCCCGTTGAGCTACCAACTAGCAGCGCGAAAGATTTTTCTTCATTTGATTTGTAATCTCCCATTTGCTTTCGTTCTTTTTGTTTCTTTTCGTAGTTCTTGTTTTGAGTCCCTTTTGCGGTTTAAGGTCCTGGAGGTGTGTTTGCAATTCACGAATGATTCACAAATTGTTCGTGATTTGAGTCAAAGACACGTTGACTATCGCGAATCGTTCTCATTCGACCTTCGTGTCTTGTTCGTGTTGCGACAAAATTGCAGGAGTTCACCATTTCTTACACTCCCTCTTGAACCTTGCAGCTTTGTTCGTTCAATCCAATTGCCTCTCTTTGCTTGGTAACGAGTGGCTTGTCGAGCGATTTTTTGAGGAGATTTGCAATCATACTTTCTGATTTTATGAACTGGACCTAGAGCTCTCCTTCCGAAATCAAATCTCGAATGTGCTGGTACTTCAGAGGAATGTGCTTCATCTTTGAATGGAAGACAGGATCCTAGGACAGATAGATGGCACTCTGGGAGTCCATCATCATCGTGCTTGGCCCCTCTTGTGGTATTCCGATTGTCTCCAACATCATTTGTAGCCACACTACCTCATTCGCCACTTTCGAGGCTGCGACATACTCAGCCTCGCAAGAGGATTGAGCTACCAAGGTTTGCTTTTTGCATATCCAACTGATTGCAGCTCCGCACGCTATTGTACATCGTCCTGGTAATGGACTTGCTATCATCTTTGCAGCTCGCCCAGCTCGATCACTTTAGTGATGCAGCTCGAATCCTTTCTCTTCGTTTCTAGCTCTGTAGGTTAATCCAATATTTTCATTAGGGGAGTTTTGAGCCCCAAAATGACCCTTTAAGAATTCGTGCAAGATGTCTTTAATATTATTAAAATATTATAACACTAATACTTTTGACTTGTCATAACTTTTTAATAATATCTCAAAAGTATATCATCTACATATCATTGAAAAGCCCTTGTTGAGCACTTTCCAATGCACCAAACTCCGCTAAATTTGGACATACCATTAAAAATTTATGCCATTTTTAGTGTGGAATCAAAATGTGGACTCAAAAAGTTACGTTACGTAGATTTCAAATTTGAGTGTTTTGATTGGTCCATGTGTAAGAAAAATTTAAGAAAAAATATAAAAAGAACTCCTCTAATGAGGTACCCTTTAGATAATGTAGAATTCGTTTGTCCATTTTCCAATGTGCTAGACCAGGATTGAAACAGAATTGGCTCAATGCGTAAACAGAAAAGGCCAGATTGGATCTGGTACAAATTGTTAAGTACATCAGACTATCGACATCTTCTGTTCTTCCTCTTCTATTTTTGGGCAGTCCTGTTTCGTGAGCTTGGCTCCAGCTATCATTGGTGTGGCTTTCTCTTTACAGTCCATTATGTGGTACTACTTCAGCACTTTTATGGCGTATTCTGACTGATTCAAGTGCATTTCGCCATTTGTTCTATCTCTTCTAATCTCCAGTCCTAGGCATTTTGTTGCTTCTCCAAGATCTGTGATTTCGTAGTTTTCAGAAATCTGACTTCTTGAATGAATCAAATACTTCGGATTTCTTCTTCAAGTAGTAGATCGTGGTCATTCGGTTGTAATCATCTATGAACATTAGAAAATATCTCGAACCTGAGAGAGAATCTGTTTTCATCGGTCCACACACATCAGAGTGGACAAGCTCGAGAACTTCCTTGGCTCTTCTTCCTTCGTATGTGAATGGATTCCGATGTTGCTTTTGCTTGCCTTTCTGACAAGCTTCGTAGAACTCAGCCTTGGGCCTTGATATTTTGAGACCTGTGACAATGTCCTTTGTGCTCATGTCATACAAGCTCCGCATGTTCAGATGATACATTCTCCTATGCCAGAGTTGATCTTCGTTTTCTAAAGCATTTAATATGCTATTAGAGTTGCTGATTATTTTGGCCTGGTAGAGGTTTCCTTCTCTACATCCGACCGTCAGCAGCTTGTTTGTCGTCTTCTCGATCATACGGCAAGTGTTGTCGTCGAACAAAACTCGAATGCCTAGATCTGCCATCTTGTAGATAGATAGCAGATCCTTTCTGAGTGAGGGCACATAGAGTGCTCCTGGCAGCTCTGTTTGGCCTGACGATGTTCGTAGCTGTAGAGAGCCGATGCCCTTGACATCGTGTCTGCTTCCATCGCCTAGAATCACCGCTCTGTCTTTTTCGAGTTCACAAAAGTTGATCAAGATCTTCTTGTTGCAGGTTATGTGAGATGTTGCTCCTGAATTGATGACCATGTCATAGCCATGTTCAAAGTATCTTGTCGAAGCTTCGTCGAGTATCGTGAAAGCTTCATCACCTCTTTCTACATCTTTAGATGACTCTGCAATGTTTGCCTTTTCAGCTTTATTTTTCCTTTTTGGGTTGAATCTGCAGTCGTATGCAGAATGCCCTGTCTTCTTGCAATGCATGCAAGGTATTGCTGGATTGAACCAGTATTTGTTGGCTGTATGGCCTGGTTTGTGGCAGTGATCGCAAGAAAAAGATTGTTGATTTGAGGACTTCGTCTTATCGAATCTTGGCTTGTTTTTGTTCTTCTTCTTTCCTTTCATGAAGAGAGCCTTCTCTTGATCACTGCTTCCCTCTCCTTCGTCTCTCATCAGTCTCTCATCAGCAACAAGACTGATCGCTTTGTCGAATGTCATATCTGGTAAAGTCAATATGAGCATTCTCATCGGCTGATAGGATGTCGATAGAGATTTCATAAAGTACATCAGTTGCTCTGGTACTGGGACCTGGTGCTCTTGTCCTGATGCAGCGAGTTGAGCAAAAATCATTCTGATCTTCTCAATGTGCTGATCCAATTGGTTGCCATCCCACCGTATTGATTGTAGATGATTGTAAAGGTGCATGACTGAAGCTGCAGGCCTCACTTCATACTTCTGTTTTAATCTTTCCCACGCTGCATGGTTTCTTTTGCAGTCTTCAATCTGCATGAGTAGATCTTCATTTATAGATGAAACAATGATCGCCATTGCACGCTCATCCTTTTTTATCCATTCAGCTCTCCTCGGGTCTCCCTCTGGAGGCTGCACCTCTGAGAGCTCGGTCACTAACCTGATGCCTTTGTCCTTCAGGAGTGCTTTGATTTTGAGTTTCTAGATTCTGTAATTTGCGCCATCGAGATTGATTGCTACTCTGGTCTGGATTGTCGTAGCCATATTGTGTTGTCTGGAAGAATCATTGATATCAGTAGTGATAACTTGTTGGCTCTAGTACCATGTCGCAGAGGCAACACTGTTTCGTGTTCGTCTTTTCCTTCTCTTTTCGCAAATAATTTTCTTTCTTTGAATTATCTTTTCGTGCGGAAGTCCTTACAGGATCCCAGACACTCGACTCTGATCATAGAGCATATTTTATTCTAGCAATCAAGACATACAGCACAAGACAAAGAGATACACGAAAATAGAGTGACCATATTGCTAGTTTGGTTTTGGAGCAAGATCATCAGTGTCTCGCTCATTTTCGGATTGACACTCTACTCTTACGTTGTGTTCCACTCGTTGGCAGACTTTCATGCACAGCTATGGTGTCTTTACTTTCTTACTCTATTCGCTACGTCTCTCTCCGTCTCTTACAGATCTCTGTATTCTCATCTTTCTCTATCGTTATGATCCAGAGAGGATCGTTTATACCTCCACTATGTGGAGTTTACAAGATAGCTAAACGTCGAATTACCAGACTAGTTAGTGCTAATCAACTAGCTAGTTACTCTTCGTCGTTGCTAATCGTTTCAGCTGGGCGTGAAGCCCGTTGAGCTGCCAACTAGCAGCGCGAAAGATTTTTCTTCATTTGATTTGTAATCTCCCATTTGCTTTCGTTCTTTTCGTTTCTTTTCGTAGTTCTTGTTTTGCGTCCCTTTTGCGGTTTGAGGTCCTGGAGGTGTGTTTGCGATTTGTGAATGATTCGTGCTTCGAGTCAAAGACATGTTGACTATCGCGAATCGTTCTCGTTCGGCCTTTGTGTCTTGTTCGTGCTGCAACAAAGGAGTTCACCATTTTGACAATATGTCCGTCTCTTCTGCATCTCACACAAGTCTTCTTGTCTGCACCTTGTTGTTTCAACATCCCTTTGGTCTTCCAGTTGCCTTTGCTTGTTCCCTCTGCTTTCTGGTCACGATCCTGCCTCTGATTTGACTCCCTTTTAGGCTTAAATTGCTTCTTTGATTTTTCTTTGTTGTCGTAGAGGGCCTGGTCAGAACCATCTTTGTGATCAAGATGTTCTCTGGCCTTGACTTTCTCTCGAATCTCGACAATCCCCTTTTTGAGGTTCATGGCGGGATCTTTCGCGAGCAGGGTTCTTGTTGTCTGGAATGATCTGGATAAGGCTCTCAACAGGTACGTGAGCTGCTTCTCAGCTGACATAGCGTTCTCTGTTCCAGAGTTATGTAGTGACAGAAACAGATCCTTCATCTTTCTTATGAAAGAAGTGAGGTCTTTTCCATCCCATTGCAAATTCATCAACTAATCTTCTAGCATCATGATTTGACTTCTTGATTTCGTCTGAAATCTGGTGAGTAATGCATCCCACATCTCCTTAGCTTTTGAGAGTGTAGCCAGGTCAAGTGTGAGACTATCTTTGATGGAAGATGATAGCAAGGGTACAGCCTTGTCATTTTTCTCCCTCCATTCGCGTAGCTCCTTGCCTGTTGTCATAGGCATTTCTTCTGTGCCATCCACCCAGGGCAATAGTCCTGAACCCTTGAGTATCAAAGATGTCTTAACTTTCCAAGCTAGAAAGTTAGATCCTAAGGAATCAGGTATTGTGCAGATCTTGCTCTGCATGTTGCTGATTGAAGCCATTGCTTCTTGGAGTCTGTTCCCTTGTTGATGGTTGTTTTTTTTAATGCTTGGCCTCCTGGATCTGCTAGCTTCTTGGCTATGTTAGAATATGACAAGATGACCTACTTTGATACCACTGATGAGGATCAAGAGTCGCGATTTGGATTTTGCAGTCGCGAAGCTTTTGTGAAGGAACCACGATCCTCTTGCGACTCAGATGGTGTTCAGATGCGATCACTAGACACTACCAGCTGAATCACTCCTACAATCCTCCAGAATATAGTCAGGCTCTGCTGATCTACGTTTATAAAATTGATACAACATTCAACATAGTTTCAACCAAGGTGAGAAATTCAAAAAAATGAACAAGAAAAACTCAGACACACGATTAACAACAGAAGCATTTGCATTTGAGAGAGAAATTATTTATATTAAATTTCCTCTGTTTTCTGCAAGCACTGCATGCAAATCCACACAGTGTGTTGGCGTGGGAGAAACACTGTTCTCTCATGAGTAATCGTCTCACTTTACTAGCGGACAGTTGGATCTCTATGGATCCTGATCACAGAGCTCGTCTCACACGCAGGCGGACTTGTTGTCTATATTTCGTCTTGATTGCTTACTAGCATCAGACTACTACACTACACTATATGTGTATTCTGTTGATCTATATGTCAAGTATCATCCAGTAAGTATGGTCGCTCTATGTGAATCTAAGATTAGAGTGATTAAACATCTACAACTTATCAGGGAATCACAAGAGTGGCAAATCCAGTTTACATACCAACCTAACCATTCTTTATCCATACCCAAACCAAATCATAGGGCTTCCAATATAATGTTCTTAGACAACATGGATATGCATAAGATACGAAATTTTTACACAAGAATTAGAATGGCACGAATCCGCCCTAGTAAAAGCATTGGAAATCCCTCATTAGCAATAAATCATACCTATCCGTAGCAAAATCCTGATACCATAGTTGATAGAAGAGTTTTGTATAGCAAAATGATTTGGTCGAAACCAAACATAAGAATACGAAACTCGTCACTGCATATGCAGTATAGGTTGTATGGATTAATATGGTATGGATGTGCCCTAATAGCTACGTATTTGTAACAATCAACCATGGTAATACTTAACCCCACCCAAATAAGTGTCACATTAGACTTCTGGTGAGATACGAATGGAAAGCATAAATATGCTCAAAAGTATGGACAATAGTGCAGGACCTACCTTGTTTTACAAGGCTCACTTAGGTTATAATGGCATGGATTTGTCCTAACAACAGCACACGTTGTCCACCCCAAGTCTTTTAGCTAAATAGAATATAAATGGTTAAAATTGTTCATATTTTGTTTTTAAATAAATACTGATCGAATATGGACCAATTGCCCTCAAATTGATCCGCATGGCACAAGCCATGATACAGTAATATCAAGGCTTGGCCTATCACTAAAAACCTTTCTATCGTTTGGGAAGACAGTACCACAATTTAAAAGTGCTATTATGTTGTTAAGTGGTATAGCTTCTTTTGGACATGGATAACAACTGATGCTCAGCTATGACACCTGTCTTTCCCACTGTACTAACTCATGCAGTTTTGTGTTGTGGGATGGTGGCAAATATCAGCTGGGCATCTTGAAAGTGGTAATGCTTTATGGTGCTTTTTCAGTACTGTATTTTACTTTTCAGTTATATTCTACCTTGTTGGAATATGAATAAAGGTTTCAGTCTTGCTTTGTCAAGAGAAACTAGGTAAAATTTTGTATCTCTCTTTGCATCCTGGTGGTGTAAATTCGACTATTGGGATAATACTGAAACCTTTACCTTTTATCCAATTCATAAGAAAACAAAGGTATATTTTCATGTTTTAGTCCATAGGATGGCTTCAAGATGTTGATTCTTTGAGTTATGGAGAGCCCCTTCCTCCACCTAATTATTATATACATACGCTCATTTGTTGTATGAAAAAGGTCGTAATGATGCATACTTTTATCATTGACACTGATAGGGCTACTTGTTCTTATGTTGGACCGGAGAATAAGGTTTTGTGCCCGATTGATCTTCTTGAGACTATAGACTAGGTCAAAATCTATTTAGAATTTGTTAAAAAGAATAATACCTTGAGTTTGGTAGAGAATCTCTTTGGCCATTTGAATGATTTTGTCAAAAAATTTGAGGAAGAAGAAAGAATTTTTAATTTGCACATTAGAAAAGTTTTTATGTGCCTTAATATTAATGATGTTGCTTCTAAACTTTATGATAGTTGGTTTAAACTCATGAAATTCTTACCTTCGTATGAAAACCTTAACGAGATCACAATAAAAAAGCATGCTGTTTTCTGTAAAAACGTCGCTTTGGACTCTATTAAAAATAGTAAATTGCTACATGGAAATACTTCCGCATCATCTGAACGTAAGATTGCCAATGATGAATTACAATGGCTCACCAACTTTCTTTACATAAATGGCATTGACAAAGCACAAAACAACCCTTGCTTTTGTGTAAATTCTTTGTACAAAATTTGGCCATTCAAAGACTTAACAATCTTGACTTTACCCCCTTCCCCAATGAATAGTTTAACTCAGTTGAGGATTCTCTAACATGCATAAGAGACATAACTACCAATTCTCTACCAGAAATCTTCTTAGGAAACAAATCTCTACCTTGTTTACTTTGTACCTACAAGGCCCACAAGGAATCATTTAGATGGTTCACCAATGCTCATGATTGCTATTCTACTAGACTTGCCAAATTCCTCACAGGAGCTCTTGGTATGCTATCACCATTCCTCATGGAAAGTGCAAGCCTTTTTGCAAATACATACAAGAGTATCATAAATGTGGATACAACGTCTTTATACTGGCAATGTGAGTCATCCATTGATTTCTATCTAAATCTACCACCATTGATTGCCAATATGTGGGCTGCAGACATTTCTAAGTGCTATGAAAATATACCTTTGGATGGTCCTGATGGACTAGAAACTATTATGAAAAAGACAATAACATATGCCTTCAAGCATTCCAAACATGATCTGTTGCAATATAAACGGAATCACGAACTTGAGATATTCAAATGGTCATGGTCTAGAAAATAGTCACACAAATGGTACACTATTGATAAAGATTTACTCTGCCAATGGAATGATTTTTTGATTGATAATTGCATCGTTAGATTAGACAAGTATGTGTGGTATACCGATGGGGTTTTCATGTTCACCCACTTGGTGTAATTGGTGTTTATCTTTCTTTGAGGCGCAATTTATAAAAAGCCTAGCCAAACTAGGTCTTACTACATTGATGAATGACTTCATCCATTCATTTAGGTACATTGACAATATATGCTTCATTAAAAACCCTAATATTGGCTCTTCATTCCTTTGCTAATCAAACTGTCATTCCTCTCTTTACATGCGTTGGATAGACTTATCTCTTTCTATCTAAGTGCGTTGGACAGGCTTTTATCACTCTTTATCTGTCAACGCTGGACAAACATACCTTGGACAGATCATTCTCCCACTCCTTTGCATTGCAACTAGTGCTCTCTGATCTTTTTCTTTTACATACCTCTCTCTCTCTCCCCCTCAGAGTCGCTGCCCTTCATCTCTCTCCCTCACCGTTCCCTGTCCACCTACGCATCTGCTCTCCATTTGCCTGCAGCCGCAGATCTACCCCTCTCCCTCTCTATCTCACGGCCAGCGCTACCATCTCTCCCTCATCCGACTTCTCTGTCACTATCCCTCTCTCCCCCTCATCGTCCGATCTTTCTCTGTTTCTGTGTACGTCTCCTTCTTCCTTCCAGCGACCCCCTCCTTCCTATATCTTCTTGTTCCAAAATTTTTAGTGAAAGAGATGACCCGAAAAGTGACAATGGGAACCAACAGTGTGAAAGGAATTGTGTGATCCAAATTTGCTTGAGATAGCATGGGAGATGCAATCGACACTCTCTAGTATTCAAAGTGACTTTAAAACAATGAAGTACATATTGAACCGGACCTGCTGAAGATCCCTTAACCTGTGGACATGCCCTTAAACTTAAGTCAGAGTAAAAAGATTGAGGTAATTTTCATTGCTCATCTCTGTTTTGACTCATGTCTTAAGTCACTTCATAATACATATAGAAGATGAGTAAATGTTATTCAATGTATTATCTCAATGGTTATGAATGGAATTAAAGAATGGAATCTGATCAGTCTATTCATACTAAAGGTGTAATGCAGTAAAAGATGACTAATGGATTTGCCTTCTACCATAAGAAATATAGTTTTACAGTCAGTAATAATTCACTAATTTACTGTCTGAGGTGAAAAAACAGTCAATATAAGATAGATTTCAGTTTCTGTTTTGGTTTACCGAATATGCTCTATGCTTAACAAACATAATGGCAATTTACAAGCATAATAAATCCCATATTGCTGATCCATTGAAACATGGAAAAGCTACCGCTCAAAGTGGTTGAAAAACACCCACATAGTACAATTTGGAAATTCACCAGATTGACGTAAAAACAGCCTTTCTCCACGGAGATCTAGAGGAAAAAAATTTCATGAAGCAACCTGAATGCTATGAAGACCCCGACAACATACAATATGTCTGTCGATTGCAGAGATGCATCTACGATCTAAAACAGGCATCACGAGCCTGGTACAAAAAGCTTGATGGTCTTCTGAAGTCTCTAGACTTCAATCCTACTCAACCAAACTGTAATGTCTACATCAAAAGAATAGGAAAGAATTTTGTGATACTGACCATCTTCATGGATGATTCGCTGAGAATAGGAACTTCCTTGATATTGATCAAAGACACGAAGAGTCAGATTTTGAAAAACTACGAAATCACAGATCTTGGAGAAGCAACAAAATACCTAGGGCTATAGATCATAAGAGATCGAACAAATGGCGAAATACACTTGAGTCAGTCAGAATACACCAGAAAAGTGCTGAAGCAGTACCACATGATGGACTATGAAGAGAAAGCCACACCAATGATAGTTGGAGCCAAGCTCACGAAACAGGATTGCCCAAAAACAAAAGAGGAAGAACAGAAGATGGCAGGTATACCCTACCAGAACTTAATCGGTAGTCTAATGTACTTAAAAATTTGTACCAGACCCGATTTGGCCTTCTCTGTCCATGCATTGAGCCAATTTTGTTCCAATCCTGGTCTAGCACATTGGAAAATGGCCAAACAAATCCTACAATATCTGAAGGGTACCCAGAATGTTGGATTAACCTACAGAGCTAGAAACGAAGAGAAAGGATTCGACCTGCATCACTACAGTGATGCGAGCTGGGCAAGCTACAAAGATGACAACAACTCCATTATTGGAGGATGTACGATAGCGTGCGGAGCTGCAATCAGCTGGATATGCAAAAAGCAAACCTGGGTAGCTCAATCCTCTTGCGAAGCTGAGTATGTGATAGCCTCGAAAGTGGCGAATGAGGTAGTATGGCTGCAAATGATGTTGGAGGCAATCGGGATACCACAAGAGGGGCCAAGCACGATGATGATGGACTCTCAGAGTGCCATCTATCTGTCCCAGGATCCTGTCTTCCATTCAAAGATGAAGCACATTCCTCTAAAGTACCATCATATTTGAGATTTGATCTTGAAAGGAGAGCTCCAAGTGCAGTTCATAAAATCAGAAAATATGATTGCAGATCTCCTCACGAAACCGCTCGACAAGCCACTCTTTACCAAGCAAAGAGAGGCAATTGGATTGAACGAACAAAGCTGCAAGGTTCAAGAGGGAGTGTCAGAAATGGTGAGCTCTTGCAACTTTGTCGCAGCACGAACAACACACGAAGGTCGAACGAGAACAATTCCGAAGAATAAGTGACGAATACGAACAAGAAACAAACATGAACGAGAAACGAACGAGAAGCGAACTCAAACAAAAAATGTTCATGTGCAGTGGAATGAGTTAAATGACTCTCTCTCCCTAAGCATGACTACGCCTATCAAAATGAACAAAACTTTAGTGATAGAAATCACAGTCATTCCAGATTACATAGCGAAACATTTAAATGGATGAAGCGCTAGATGAATAATTTGTCGTGAATTGCAAGACAAATTATCTATCGCGAATGATTCGTGAAGAGATAGACTATGCTCGACTGATAATTAGTCGCGAATTGTTCACGAAAGACAAGACTAAAAGTTGATCGTCTATTACCAGAAAGAGCAGCTAGAAAGATCAAACAAAATGAAGAACAAGCATAGCAATATTAACACAGATCTGAATGCAGAACAAAGAGCTGTATCAGATTAAGTATATCATGTATACAAGTTAATAATGTGGCAGAGCACAATACAATAGCGAACAAAACCATGTCTCCTACGAAGCTTATTTCTGTCTGTAATGAGGAATAAAACCTCTTCTCTTAGTCTCTTCTTAACTCACTTGATCATTTGATCATCATATGCGAATACGGTATCCAATATATACGTAATATTACAGGTGTGCATATGCGAAAGTATAGAGTGGATGTGCTATCTGTAGGAGATCATGGGTGGCTGCAATAGTTGTCCAATCTGTTAGCAACGTCAGCCAGTACTGAAGTGAATGTTGGTGATGACACAAAAGTGCATCACTCTTACGAATAGCCTTAGGATAAGATTTACAGGGTGCCTTATCTGTTAGGGCACCTTTGGCATTCAGTAAGGTAGTGTCCCCTTTTCGTCTGTGTGAGTTTGTGTGTAAAAATGCAGACTGCGTGACAACGTTAGAAAAATATGCAACATGAATGGAGGCAGATTAAAATTGGGATTTAGGAGAGTAGGAGTAAATCCAACACTAACGACTGAAATCATTCAAAATACTATAGCAAAATCATCGGTATATTATCGACCGACAAGGGGCAAAAAAAACCACAAACACCATTTAACTCAATTCACTGGGAGTACCCATACTCTAGAGTCAAGTGGTTAAATAGCATAGTACCAAGGAATCAATTTCCTTTACCAAGTACATGCTTGAGAACCGTACCTTCAAGAGTCGTTTACTTAAATGTTAATCCTAAATTTATGAACTTTGTTCATAAAATTTCCATTAGGAACACATACAAACAAATAATTTATCCCGAACCTCTTCCTCCGTTTAATCTTGTATGGATCTACTATGTATTTCTAGTTACTAGGGTTATTTGGTGCACTTAACCTAGTCAGTGAACATAGACATATGATCAAGTATTGTTGGTATAGATACTTGCAAAGTTAACGGATCTTTCTATGGAAGATTTATTGGTTAACTTAAAGTGATATGGATAAGGATCTAATGTGGTGTTATACTAGTACAATTAAGATCTGCACCTAGGCATTTGAGATTTCTAAATCAATGGCAATAATTTTGAGTAGTTGGGCTACTCCTGTGGAAGTTAATTGGTAAAATGAACAGTGTGAAGGAAATTCGCCAGAAACTATTTGTTTTGTGTTTATTGCTTGTAAGACACATGATTTATGAGTCATTTGGACTCATCAAGTTAAGTTATGTGCATACATGAATTCTTGGTGAGTATTTCTCAAATGAGGAATCGACTCAGTTCATTAGTGATTGTATCCCAGAGAGCTCAATTGGATAACAAATCATAATGATTCCAAGAATGAAAACTGAATTTTCAAAAAATTTAGTAGAACTTTGGATATCTAGAATTCAGTTCTAGACAGAAGTCTGAAGTTTTGGTGGTTGAAGATAGTGATTAATACCATTTTGGTATGCTTTCTATCTTTGATTACTTGATGGTTTTGGAATTTGAATAGCTCATGTTTTAGTTAAGAATCTTGTTTGGAAAAGCATGGTGAAAAGGAAGTCATGGTGGATTATTCATACGTGGATTATTCATACATTTGCGTTGCCTTCTTTCGATCTCTCTCATGTGTGTCATGGAGAGAGAGAGAGAGAGAGAGAGAGAGAGAGAGAGAGAGAGAGAGAGAGAGAGAGAGAGAGAGAGCGAGCTCAGTTTATGTGATGAAGTCCTTAATAACATGGTAAAGCCTTTCATGTGCAAATACCCTTACATATTATGGCCATGCCTTTTATGTTGACTTGTGTAAAAACTCCATTGATCAATCTCAACACATAGTAAACTCTTGACCTTAAGGAGATTACAACGATTGAGCCATGGACCTCAAGCAAATGAGGACATAAAAGAAAAAAAACTGAAACTCTTGATCTAGCTCACTTCTTATTTAGGGCGGTATAACGGTTTCAGGCTATCGTCTCTTGCAAGTGCACTTACCATGGACTTTGCTTTCATGGTTTGTGGTTGGTCCATATGCAAAAGGCCAACCCCATCTCACATTAGGGTGGCCATTATCCCTCCAACATGTAGGCCTCTCTCTCCATGCAAGTGCAAAATCCCCACCATAGCTCAATCCTAGGCTTCTCTCTCCATCAACCAAACTAGCCATTAAAGCAGGTTGAATTGCTATGGCCTCATTGCTATGGCCTCCCAGGCCCAACACTTCGGGTGCACTTGCCCCTATGCGACACCTCAAGTGCCACATAGAGACTCGTTAGTTGTAATCATGACCCTTCACATCATTTTTTTAAGGTCATTTGGACCAATTTCCCTTGCCACGTCACCAACATATCCTAATGTGAGACCACCCTTTAAAATGTAAGGCTTGTACTTCCACTGAAGGCTCATCCTCGTGTGGCCATGGCTCTCTCTCTTTGCAAGTTTGCTTCCAAGTTCCTTCTCTTTTTTGCTTTTCTTCGTGAAATTTTCACCCGATCGCGATGGCGAGGCAGAGGGCGAGAGCGAGGACGAGGACGAATATGGCTGAAAGTTTGCACTGATAGCTCCGATTTTGGATCTTAGCTTGTTTACTTTGACGAATTCAATATGCATATCATCAGGCAGCTTCTAAATTTCTGGATCTGCTCTTTTTATCAAGGCTTTGCAGCGAAGTTTCTTTTGCTGATTATATATTTTACATTGGCGTAAGATGTTTGAGGAGACATAAAAGGGTTTCGTTTTTGCCCTAGTCTTAGTAATGGCATTTTGAGTCAGTGATGAAGGAAAGCTTGCTGCTCCATGCCGTGATGACATAGGCTTTACTTTCTGAAGTTCCGTTGGAAGGTAAGGATGGGATGCTCGTTCTCGGGATTGAATGCTCTGTATGATGTGGTCAGCGGAGGAGCCGATGTGTGGGTGAATGAAAGGAGATTTAAGATCCTGAAACAAATAGGTGAGGGAGGCTTTGCTTTTGTGTATCTTGTTAAAGAGCAACAAGGAGGACATCCTGCCAAGCTGCCGAAGCATCCAAAATATATCGCTGGTGAGAATTTTAGTTTTTGGTTGAAATTCTTTGACTAATATTCTGATCTTTTGTTCCACCAGAACGCAATTTAAAAAATTTACATCATTTGCCATGCATATGGAACTTTTCTCTGTTTTTCTGCGAGCGCTAAATATGCTCATCCTCATAGCTCTTTGCTCAATGCTGTAGAGTGTACTTGTTTAATCATTGTACTGGATATAAATTGCTGGTCTCCTTCTCTAATACATAATGCCTTGATTTATTGTGACTAAAAGCAGAAAAATTATGGATTAGATAAACAGAAATCTTTGTATAACTTCTTTTGAAATCGAAAATAGAAATCCAAAAGACAATAAAACAAATGAAGGACAAAAGATTCTAGCGAGCAATTCACGGGCAGCTTTCACTGTTTTTTGATGGTTTAATCTGAAACGGTATAACTTTGCAATTTATCAGACATGCTCCGGTTAGTTGGTTGCAGATGATGGTCTTTACGCATTGAAAAAAGTGATAATACAGACAGATGAGCAGCTCGACCTAGTACAGCAGGAGATCCATGTGTCTTCTCTTTTCAATCATCCCAACTTACTTCCTCTGCTGGAGCATTCCATCATCTCAGTGAAGGTATCTGAAATCCTCCAATTCCTGGTCTAATACAACAGAAAAACTAATAGAAAGCTATTCATTTCGCATGAAACTTCAGTACTTCCTACTCATTTTGCATGTCCATGTACGGCTGAATGGAATTGGGCTCCAGATTCAAAGGTGAGAAAATGAGTTGTCAACCAATAGGCCTAATTCCCGACACATTCGAGCAATCATAAGACAAAGGCACAGAATTTTTAACACTACTAGTTATATATCATAGAAACTTGAACGAGTGGAAGTTTTGTTAGGTTTTTTAGAGAACCTTCTAGCTTGCATGAAGTGTTTTCTGCAGCTATTTTGATTTCATTTTGCAAGCTGGCATTGTTCCTTCATATTTTGCAGGGTGAGGGTGCATGGATTCAAGAGGCTTACCTTTTGTTTCCTGTATATGAAGATGGGACTTTAGTGGATAACTTGAATCTCATGCGCACCAAGAAAGAATATTTTCCTACATTGACTGTCCTTCAAATATTTAAACAGGTGACATTAATGGATTATCTAAGCACAGTATCTATCGCTTGGAATTGGCAACATTTGAGCCAAGTTGATGCTTTTGTTTAAGGGAATGTCTGTTTGTGCGCCGTGGGCTCATGTGTGGGGTTAAGACTTAATCCTTAAAATGGCTTTATTGTTTATGACGTGTTAACAAAAATCAGAGTTTTTATATTTTTAGTAACTGGTTGGTTGGATTGGACAGCTCCTATTGTATTCATGTTTTTGCTTATTTTGATTAAATAAGAAATATGTTATGTACGTGTTTGTTTGGGTTCATGTTGTAGATTTGTGAAGGTTTGAAGGTAATGCATACTTTTGACCCTCCCTATGCACACAATGATGTGAAGCCTGGAAACGTTCTTCTTTCAAAAGGAAAGGAGCAATCACCATTAGCTGTGCTGATGGATTTTGGCAGCGCAGCACCTGCTCGCAAGCAATTGCGGTCTCGATCTGAAGCCCTAGCCTTACAGGTGTGCTGTAGAAAATTAATTTTTCTGTTTTTATTGTAGTCCTTTATTGAAGAAATGTTTGTACTCTGTTTAGAACAGGCTGCTTGGCATGGCTATCAATGAAATCAGTTTCCGTTCCGTTAGAGCTCTCTCTCTCTCTCTCTCTCTCTCATGCACACACACACACACCCTCCTGTTGAGCTCGTCTTCGACCTCCTTTTGGCAAGAATTTCTTCTTACCAGATTCTTCCCCAATGGTGTTTTTGGATAGATTTAACCAAGAAAAAAGTTTGGGGAGATCCATGGATGAGTATAGAGTGTAAAGTGTGCTTGGTCAAATAAGGAAAGGCTTGCCAAGGGAAGAGTTATCATACTGAGAGTGCAGGAGTGGGAGACTCCTACATTGAAACAGGCTCTCTTCCTCATCTTGACATAAGCATTTAGCAAAATGGAGGCTAGAGATGATTTAAATACTCGAAACATCTAATTGACCTTTACTCTGCTCTCCTTTTGTCTTTACTTGGCTCTTTTACCTGCCTCTTCTATTCGTTTTTGGCTCTTTAGCTTCTTATGACACTTTGGTTCTTGTCTTGGTTCTTTGGTCATGTGGAAGAAATCATGTCTATGGAGCCTAATGTTGTCTCCCAAGGCCAACTTCTGACCTTCATCAAGTTCAAGGTAGTGCTGATGTTCATCGGCAACAATTCTATATTGGTGTTGTATATGTTGAGAAATTCTTGAGCTTGCACAACAGTTTCACAAATGTTAGTAAGACAAGATGCAATAGTAAGTTGAGTGTCGTCGTGAGGTTTAGGAATACTTGGGAGACTAGTAGGAGAGTAACCATGAGAGAGTAGAAAAGGTGGAATGCTGGTATTGTTGCTAACAGAGTTGTTGTAACTACATTTTGTAAGACACAAGTGTTGATCCCAAGCTAGAGGGTGAGACAAATTTTTACAAATAATCTTCTAAAATAGGATTCAAAACTTCAGATTGATTGTTAGTACATGGACACTAAGCTGTTCCTATCAAAACCTTAATAGCTAGGAGCACATAAGTTTGGTCCAAAAATTGGAAGCAAAACCTATCTATAAGTATACGATATCTTTTATGATAGGGAGCTATGTTCCAGAAGATTGCAAGCAAGCGGGCTCCATTATGAACATTTTCCAGCCTGTAAGTGATTGAATGGCTCCTTTTACACAGGTTTGGTAATAGGCTGGCTGCTTATGCTTAACAAATTGGCTGCCTTTGGACGGAGCAGAAGACGCATGCTCCCCTCAACGCAATTGTTCACACTTGAATTGCCTCTTTCTTTTTATCAATCTATTGCTTTTATCAGTGATCGCTTTTTCTCTTCCAAATTTCCTCAACCCTCAACTCCTTATTTGCACAGTCTCTTACATGTTGATTTCTCAAGCTGGACATTCATGGGACTCCTGAGGAAAGGAGAGTTGTGAAGAATCAGGTATGTCCACAAGTCACCTAGAAAAACAGGCTTAGTCTAAAGGTCAGCGCTGATGGATGTGGCCTGGGTCCAAAAAGTTACTGATAATCTCCCCATCGAGACATATGAGCAAACAACCACCAGTTTTGTGCATCACTCATTGCCACTTCTAAAGAATAGCTGTTGGGAAAATATGATCAAAAAAAATGAAAAACATTGACTGGGCTCAGGTTCACTACATCTCTTCTCAGTAAACACACAGAATGAACTAACTAGAACAAGTTTGATTTTTCATTCTTTTCTTATAGGTGGACAATACAAATTTCAAAAGACTTTGCACCCTAGTTTTATTTTCTTCTCTCAAAAGCTGAACTTCATGACTGTGTAGCTGCTCACACTTTTGTTTATGGCATAAATGCATTTTTCTCCTTTCGGCAATGTATGCATAGCTTCACTTCTTGTATAATTGTTGAGGACTGTTTAGCATAGTAATGTAATATTATTGCAAGACCTCAGAATCTTTCTGGTGAATAGTGCTCTCGTTTTTTTCTTTCTTATATCGTTTGTTTGCATCAGTTGGCTAGGTCCAATTTGATCAATCATTATACAACGTTTATCAGCACAGCTTAGCAACACCTTACCATTCTGCTATGATTGAGACTATCGTTCAATTAGAAACCATTAAACTTATTCCAGGAAATTATCTATGGAACTTTGTTTCAGTTGGAAGCACTGATCTGGATGTGTTCTTACCCTATTAAATTCGACTTCAATTGTTGTGTTAATAACAGTATCAGTTTCACTCCTTTAAGCCATCACAAGGTAGCAGTCTTTATAATCTGGATTGCTTATGCTATATTTTCATGACATTGCAACACTGCTGCTGTTATGCTAGACTGGCAAGCTCAATTTGTAAGTAAGCATCATCGTAATGTCATTTTCTTCTGAGGATAAACATGCCTACATGTCTTTGTTTTGGCTTTTATTTTTCTCTGCAAGGTCCTTGTGTTTCTAAGCTTGATGCTTTGTATTATAGACCTTTTGTGATTGCTTCAGTTCTTACTCTTGTCATATACCAACCCTTATTGCCTCATGTATTTAGAGTTACACCTATATTTCAGTCTTGCCTTGCATTGCTTCCGAGTCTACTGCTGTTAAGTTCACATTTCCCATTGAAGATGATGTTTATCAATTTATTTTATTGGCCATTCTCTAGACACAAATTTGTTGACCTAATGGCATATCTATTGCTGAGGTTTTTGTGCTGTGGTAGGGTATACTTATTGTTTGGTGTTCTGAGGACAGTAAAGAATTTCTATTTCAATTTCGTATGCTTTTGGCCTTGCCCTTTGTGCTTGAGGAGCAGTTATCATTGTGACATACATGATCATGGCCAAATTGACAAGCCAGTGGTTTGCAATCCATGTTAGCACTATTGTCCTTCTTTTCATTACCTTACAGACAGTAACTTGAAACTCAACACTTTTGTCAACATTATCTTTAAGCTCTACTTGTGGGTCACAAACTTTGGGCCTCCAGGAACCTGCAAGTAGGCTGATTGAGCCAGAGCTATCGTCATGAATTACAAAGAGCATATTTGCAGTGGATAATAAAGGATAGCATTGGGCTACAGAGATGGCTCATATTGCATGTAACATTGAGTGTATGGTTTTTGATATTGCAATCGCTGACTTGCAAGTGCATAAGGTTGATCCTTTTTATGTACACATTTCACCATGACCCTTGGGGTGTGTTCGAGTTTAGGGATGATAACCTTTTATATTCTATGTACAGGACAGTCGCATGCTTAAGTTTCAGGCAGCATAGTACACCAAAGACCACTCAATGCTTACTTTCTAGTTCGAATCAATTATTTTGTGTGCCTGTAAAGGTGGAAAACTTAATTCAACTCTTTTTTTTGGTTTCTTATCTATTGAATTTTTTGAATGCTGAGAGTTGATTGATAAAGTTTCTGTTTAGGAAAAACAAAGACACGCAAGTTCGTAGTAACGTATTGTGTGAAAGCTAATGGCATCATTTTCACAATATCCGTTATTTGTCTAGTTCAAGAAACATGAAATCTTTCATATTTTCCCTTTCCCTAAAGGATGAGGACATCTTTGATAAATGCAGAGAGATTTGAGGACTAGGCCATGGATTTGAATGCCTGGGCCTGAATAGAGAACTAATAAAGGCAGCCAGCATATATTTGAGAACTATAATCTATGTGGATTTGAGGGCTAGCCTTTAATTTGGTTGTTTGAACAGTGAACTGATAAATTTGTCATGCTGGACAATGACATGCAAACTTGAACGTAAAAGCCCATGGAAGCATATATTTGTCATGTATTTGTGTCTTTTGTGTGTATCGATTCACTTTTTGCCATCAATTTTTGTGGTAATTTGGGGTGCCCTGGAAATTTTTCATTTCTCATTAGCTCACCACCTAACTTGGATGTGTAAAATGTAGTCAGCCTCCTATCCATTACGAGGAATCGTTTTTGGCTGCTTATGCATTGAACACGTACATTGTGGAGGCTGAATACACATTCTTCAACAGCGGATGCTAACCTCTCCCCAAGTACATATTGAAATTAAAAGTTAAGCCCATTTTTGCGGGCCATGTGATAAAAAAAATGCTAAGATGGAGATTTTTTTTTTGGGTTGACATTGGATGGTAGGGGCGAATGGGCGTAAGCAAATATGATCGAACCTAAGATCATTATTATTCATCTTGTGCTATTTCTTAGAACATTGAAGTCTTTTCTTAGTTCATTCTGCATCAAATTTTCATAAAATGGAGGCCAATACAGTACCGAAGGTCCAGTAGTATAATAATGGCTAGGATAAGCTGTTTCATGAAAAATTTGTATACCTCTTTCAAGCCTTTCTTGTAGTGATTTTTTCCATAACTAATGTTCCTGTTTTGAATGTTATTTTATCATCCTCTTTTTTGTTGTCCAGTTTCCCAAGAAAGAATTATTTCCTGATTTGATGAGTCTTGGTTGCATGCTTTGGCTTTATGTTGATTACCTGCCAGAAATGGCATCAATCTGACTGAAGATTAAATAGTCAATGAGAAAATTTCTCTATCATAAAGTAGGTCAACTGTCACTGATCACACACCATTGCAGGAATGGGCAGCTCAACATTGTTCGGCTCCATACAGGGCACCTGAGCTTTGGGACTGTCCAAGCGTTGCAGATATTGATGGAAGAACTGATATCTGGTCTTTGGGATGCACATTGTATGCCATCATGTAGGTCTTGGCTTTTGTAGTTTCACCCATTTGGCTTATAAATTATGTAGGTGAGCTATGAAGGGGTTGTAGGCCAAAAGCAAATATTGCTACACATATTCTGGATCCACCTCGCGTAGGTTGCTTTCTGCTTCTGACGATATCTTCCTAACAATATGATATACTTTTGGAGGCACATCAGAAAATCTTCCTTTATGACTAGATGGTGCATAATCCAGATGGAGTTGTAATTTTGAATATTGGAAGTAGTAACCTTGTTTAAGAATATATTGAAATCAGCAGTATATGAAAAATTGCAACTTCCAAATGTTTTCTATATACCAAAGAAGCCATGGCTGAAGTGCTACAGAATGTGTTTCTTAGATTCCAACTTTATGTTTACAAGCTAATCACAGAAACACATAAGGATTCAGTTTTTCTGCACTTTCAAAATGAAACTCTCAAATGTGAGGTCAGATGCATAATACCCATTTTGATGTTGAAAGTGAGCATTATTCTGTCAGATTGATTATATTCTTTATGGTTTCTTCTATGTTTTATAGGTATGGTGTTTCACCTTTTGAATATACATTAGGAGAAGCTGGTGGAAGTCTGCAGCTAGCAGCAATGAGTGGCCAAGTAAAATGGCCTTCTGGACCTTCTCCACCCTACCCTGATTCCTTGCAGAAGTTTGTAATCTGGATGCTTGAACCGCGGGTCGCACTGAGGCCTAGTATAGAGGATGTACTTCTTCACATTGAAAAACTGGTGGCCAGGTTGGAAACAGACAGTATGAATAGAAATTTGTTGTAAGATAACGACACTTGGGAAGCTTATGTGTGAACTAAATTGAACTCTTTAGTTGAATCCACATTGGATTGGAGTGTTCCAAGAATTATATTTGATCTAATATTGTGTCTATATGAACCTAGAAGTACAAGTATCAAGTTGAGTCGTATGCATTTCTGTAGAATGAAATTGCAAATGCATAAGAGTTCATTGCTCGAAACAAATGTGAATACTTCAGAGGTCAATAAATATTGATCAGTTGCAACCCAATTCCAGCTGCTTCACGATTAAGGACAGTTTTGGTTTAAAGGGAAGTTTCACCGAGCTTTACTACAACGTGCAGTTTCGTTTTGGGACAGATTAAGCCTTTCTGCTTTCACTTTGTAGGTCCTCGTTGTACTTTCAATTCACTCTGCTCTTGTTGACTCTATTTCAATGCTCTCCTCCTATAGATAAAGAGGTTGCTTTCTGGATAACAGTGTCTTTGGGTAACCTTTTTCTTATTTATTAGATACAATTCTGAGATGCTTGTCAGGATAATGTATAATTCAGAAAACTTGTCTTTTCAAAATCTTGGCATCACTAGTTCTCTCTTTGTTTTCCAAATTTGAACTACTTTTCTTTTGAGGTTCAAATTTATCCAAAACTTTCACCCTTTAGCATCTAGAAAATGTTTTCATTATTATTTTTACTGCGTCTGATTCTGATGAAGCCATTTTGAGTGTCATGCTTAGAAAGCCGGTATTTATAACTACGTCTCTTAATGTGAAGCACGGTTAGGATCCTGCCTGCTATCATGGGTTCCAGTATTGAATCGTATGAAATAAAGCTCTTAATCATGTTGTATAACTGAATTTTTTCGGGGAAGCAAAAAGGGTCAATCTATATGTGGCTTGTTCTTTCAATAACTCCTATTGTAAATTTAGTGATCCTTCATTGGAATCATGTTGTTACTGCATAACTTATACGATTCTCTGGAAGGATGAAAACTTTTTTAAGGGAAGTAAGTTCTATCCTCCAATTGATGCTATATCGAAGAGGAATAATAATCTCATGTGTTGTATGGAATTTTTTTTGGAGTCCATGTCTTTCTATTGGATTGGAAACTTGTATCAAGTTGGGCGACCTTGGATTTGTAGAAATCTCCTCTTTGCTTATATATCTCACTTTTTGCTGAAAGCTCTCCTTTGTAAGTTTCTTGAATTTCTTGTAGTTTATGATGCCAAAGAACAAAAGAATGAATACACTACTGTTAGACAAAGAACTCGACCTGATAGGAATCTAACGCTTGGCAATACATCAAAGTGATTGTGTAGTGACTTTGCTTGTGCTCTTTTGTCATTGTGGGATGACTTTACTCGTGCCCAAAGGCCACAAGCACAAGGGTAGTTAGATATCTGAATGCATACTTTCATCTATGCAAACCTCTCTCGTACTTTGATGTCAAGATAGGAGAGCCACTTCAGGAACCAATTTTGACCAATGCAAGAATGATTTGGACCTAGATCATCAAGTGGATTTGAATAGTGTCCATCTTGTAAACTTTTTTTGGGGATGTTTTCCTTGATTCCTCTTCCAAATAATGTATTCTTTGCATTGAATGTGCATTGCCATAGAGCATCAATTCTCACAGTAACTTAAAAGGCCATTTTTACCATGACACATAGATTATTAATTGACTCACTGAATGAAAATCTGGATGTTGCAATGCAATGAACATGAATCAATAGGATACAATTATCTGACGGAAGAGGTCCTGAGGCTCTTCTAATGTTTGGACGAAAATGAGATGCTCAAGAAGGAGATCCAAAGGTTGAAATATTCTTTGCATCATTATACAACTAGTACCGATGAGATAAAAATTGCATTTCAATCCATGCGTATCTCATATTTGTCTCTTGTTAAAGATATGGATGTGCTCAACAGAAAGGTCCGAAGCAACAAGATGAAAAGATTGGTAAACAAGGATATATGTGATCTATCATCCAGAAGAGGTCATAGAAAAAGACGAATCTGTGCATTCAAGTAAGTTATAGTTTATTTGGTATTGAATATTGCTTGAACTTTTTTATTCATTCATAATCACTAATTTTGTTATTTATTCGTTTCAACTTTCTGTTGATTGGCTTATTATATACTGCTGTGAATACTATGAGTGTCCTAATTTCTATTGACATTTTCATGAACATTATGTTTGCAATGCAGATCAGCATTGGTTGTTGAAGACCATTTGGCCGATGAGATTTCAATTGGAAACTCACTAGGCTCTATCTTGACTTCTAAATCTATGAAATCAATGTTAAATAATAACAAAATGAAAAAGATTAAGGCTTCAGTTACTGATAGCATTATGGATGAAGTTGGAAAAATATTAGACACTACATTGCTTCAGGGGGCATGTGACTTTTCTAGCATCAGTAGGGAAGCATATGCAACAATGTTTAAGATGATAAAGGAGGCATTTGCACAGGTAAATATTAAAAAGTTTCCAATCCCATGACCATTTCATCTTTTTAAAAAAAAAGACATATGAAACCAAGGTATGCAGACAATAGTTGGTAATCCATCTCATATCAATGAAGTGTATTGCTCGAAAGGAGAAAGTCTAGCTTATAACAATTCCAATAATTTATTTCTTGACATTAATCAGTTATTAACATTCATCATAAATTTTTACGGTATTACAAATGAGAATGTCAATAACAAGTTGATAGTTGTTCTCAAGTTAGATGAGTTTGAAATTATAAAAGGATAAAAAATGGAAAGAGTAAGTTTCACGATCATGAATGGAGCACTTTCAAATTCAGAAGACTCAAAAGGCCTCAATTTTATTGTTCAATCAGAAAATGATATCTGGTGGTTGGCAGCATTTCAAGTATAGCAGTTCTTTCGCATAATAAATAGGGATAATCATTTGAATATGGATTTCATTTGGGAAATCTTCTCTGTGTTAATATTATGAGGCTAATCACGTTTTTGTATTCTCTTATAGGTGATGAAAGAAGACCATGACATTCTCTCATGGATATTTAATAGAACATCATATCCTGCCACCATAAAAAATCACATGGAGGGAGTTCCACTCAATATTCTTGGAATTGGCACTTTCAACATTGAATGGCATTTAGCAAGAGATCTGAAGACATTAAAATGTATGTCTCCAATGAAAGTTGCAACTTAGAATCATACAACAATTTTCTTCTTTCGTATGGATCCAACAGCTCATAGTTTTCATGCTTACTCCGATCAACGTAAGCAGCATACAATGCAAAATGAGATGATCTGAGCATGAAATTCACTGGTCCATATCCTAAAATTTTAACCGCAATAGTTTTCTTTACAAAAATTATTTTATGCACTTTATGAAATTATGTCCTCCAAGAAAATGAGATAGTGCCTTGATTGCCATAATCATAGTCTCACCATGTTGATGAAACTTTGAATGAGCAACACTTATCTCATTATTCTTGAAGAACTTCAGATAGTGTCCTAGTGCATGATCTTTTGAAAATTCTCCAACAGAAAATCTCTACCCTCCTCGACGAATTGCGAAATCAAGAAGGAAAATTATTTCTTGAAATGATAAAAAACAAAGTAATCTCCGTATATAATCTGACATAACGAATCTACTAGTACATGATAAAATACAAAAACTTACGCATTCGGCTTTGTCTTCCCTGATTACTATCTCTCCATCAATATCATGTCCACCTTTTGATGTCAATATTGTTGGTGAATAGACAGTTGGTTGTGGAAAACCAAGTTGACTTTGGATTCTGAGAAACTCTTCCTCAGAAAGTAGATCATCTTCTTTGTTGCGCATTTCCTCCATAGCCATTTTTGAGCAATCTTTCCCTGAATAAAACTTATCATTATGTACATCGTCAACACCAAGGAGAAGATCATCAACATCAAAATTAATTATATCTGAAAATTCATCAAGCTCTTTGCTCAAAATGCAAAGAGTGTCAGCTTCAGTGAAGTCAAAAAGATCCGATATATCCGATATTGTCAAAAAAAAATTATTATCTATATTATAAGTATGCAAAGTGATCAAATATTTATCAGAAGGAAAAAGGGTAGTGGGTGTTCTAGGGCCTATAAACGATGCCCTATTTTGAGTAGGATCAAAATCTAAACAATCATTCACTATTTGGACAAATGGTGACGTACCTATTGTCATTGTCAAGGCAGTTGCACAGTAGCGGGAGTGGCTAGTATAGGTGACTAGCTTCATTTTGAGTGGTACCACATCAGTAGTCAAATTCAACAATTTCTCGATTCAAGTCAAAGTTGAATAATCGGAGTTCAAGGGTGACAAATGGTTCGAATGTTTAATTCAGTTTGAATCGAACATTTGAGCACCCGTCGATAGTCGATACTCCTTTGACTTTGCTCGACAGTGTGACTTTGCACGTAAATATGCAAGCAACATGAATGAATCGAGATTAACAATGGATAACTTTCCTATTTGCGGGCTCCGTAACGATCCAGTTATTATTATTTATTAGAGAATGTTATTCTCTATCCATTGTCTCTTTTCAAAGAGTTGCATCAGCTTGATTTAAAGCTTCAGTTACTGTAGTAGGTTCCTCCATAAGATAACATACTAATTCATCAATAAATCTTATTAGTGGAATTCTTTGCCTAACCAATCTCTGAGAGGTAAAGGTTCAGGTGGCTGTTGAAATTTTTCTCTTGTGGTTCATTTGTATGTTCTTCATCAGAATCATATTTATAGGCAGACCATTTGATAATATATGATTAAAGAATCGATCTTCAGATGTGCTATATAGAGGAGCACTTAAATATTCATCTTAAATATGATTTTTACCTTTCATGTCAATGAATTGATCTTCAAAAAATACAACATCCCTGCTAAAAAAGAATTTATAGGTTGTTGGGTCGAATAATTTGTATGCCTTGTTATGTGAAAAATAGCCAACCTAAATCAATCTTTGTTTGTTTGGATCGATTTTTCTTTTTAGTTTTCTTTGGAATTTGAGCAAAAACGGTACAACCAAACACTTTAATATTTTTCAATGATGGTTTGGAACCAGTCCATATCTCAAGAGATGTTTGGTTTAGCAATCCTTTAGTAGAGCACCTAATTTGAACAAATGTGGTTGTTTCTACAACCTCAGCCCAAAATGATTTTGGTAAAGATACATGAGCTAACATGCACTTTGCCGGTTCTACCAAGGTCCTGTTTGTTGGAATTTAATCGAATTCCTACTCATCCCAACAGCCCTTCTTCCTTCTCTCAATTTTACTCTCTCAAATGAAACCTATAGAAAATGAACTGTTTTTCAACAGTCTGCATTTTTTGACTGATTGTTGCTACAATTTGCATTTTTTTCTCGCAATTTCTGACAGGCGAAAACTCAACACTGTTGCCTTTCAACCTTCAGGCCATCCTGAGCAACTAAGTGTTTTGCGACACTTTGTGTTGAGTCGATTTTTAGGCCATTTCAGACACTTCCAGTAATGTGACATTACTTTGCGAAAAATGTGACACTCTGCAGAAATAAACAGGATTCTAAGTATAGACTGTCTACGTCTTCACACTTTAATAACAATTGTTCTAATTAGTCAGTTAATTGTTAATGTAAAGCTAGAATACAAGATCTTCCAGTTGCTATATACGTAAATGAGCGATTGAATCAATTATGGATGAAGATCAAAGAGATAGATCTATGCAAAATTGGTGTTTCAGTAGCTGACTCCTCAGAGTTAGTGATTATATATATAGAGAGAGATACTCAGAACTTTAGCAACTGATTTGAGTCTGTAAGTAGGATCACGCGCTTATCAACGCAATTGTATTGTGATTTGATTGTTGTTTTACGACATTATTATACAGATTCACTATTGTTCTATATCTTTGCATTCTTGTTGAATGAAACTAACTCATTCCTCTTATGCAAACATCATTATCAGAAAAATGTCTGGCTGTCTCTGACGCCTATGTTATTTCTACATTATCTTCATATCAGGTTATCAACAATAGAGGATTGCATGGTTGTCTCAGATGCCTAATCGTTTCTGCGATCTCTCTTTCATGGCAATCTAAGACTTTTGCACTGATAATCTTATTCAACACAAAAGAACATCTCGCAATCTCCGTTCTCTAAGTAATCCACAATCCTGTTAATAAGAATTTTGTTTTATCAGTTGGCATCAACATAATTTCCATTTCACAAACCTACACTGTTTTTCTTCTCAGCTAAACCATTGGACTGTGGGGAATATGAAGTGTGAATTTTCTCTCAATTCCACAACTTCGACAATAATCATTAAATTTACTATATATTCTCCTCCATTGTCAGTCCAGATAGCTTGTAGTGTTTTCTGCTGGTTTGTAACTCAACATTCTCTTTATAGATCTTGAAATAATCGAAGGCTTCAGATCTTACTTTCATAAAATATACAACAGTTCTCATAGAAAAGTAATCTATGAATGTAATGAAGAATCTTCCACCCTCCCCCACCTCCCCCTATAAGAGGAATTTCCATAAGACCACAAATATCACTATGGACTATGTCGAAGAGACCTCTGGACTCATGGATATGGTCTGATTTAAAAGGAGGTCGAGATTGCTTCCCTACAAGAAAACTTTGACATATCGGAATTTCGATCTTATCTGGATATTGAGATCTAGTACAAGATTTTGCTTAGACATATTAAGAATTGAGGCATGATTCATGTGACAAAGTCTATAATGCCAAACTGATTTTTTATTACTGAAAATTGTATTGCTTAAAGCTTGTGTAGTAGCAGAATAACAATGACTCGATTTATAAAGATATCCTTGCCTTTTGCCAAGTGCAGTAATTATTTTACTTTTATCTAGAATGTTGGATTAGTCTGACTCAAATTTGACCCTATGTTTGAATTTGTAATCCTGCTTATAGAGAGTAGATTCTTTGACATATTTGGTACATACCAAACTTTTGGTACTAGCTTGAATTGACCATGCTCAAAGGTCAGCTTCACAATATCTTCACCTTCAATATCGTGAGTGCTATTATTTCCAAGATGAACATATTTCTTTGTATTGTATGCAATATATTGCTGAAATCAATCTAGATGACTTGTCATATGCTCTGTTGCTCTATTTATTTCCTTTTCGGAGAACAATGCATGTGGCTCAGCATTTGAAGAAGAGGAAGCTCCTGATCTTCTAACATAAAAGTCCTTTGATCATTACAACAATACGTGCAATAACTTGGGAGATGATAACTCTGTATGAGTTATAGATAGGTCTGTTGGATGCGAGATGGAGATACTATAAGAATGCAAAGGGCAAATCCCTTCCCTATCACACTTGGACATATGAAATGTTCCAATATTTGGTTCAATTTTAGTAAATCCTTGAAACCAAAGAAATGATAATTAAAATCCATAGGTAGAATTTCTCTTCCATCATGCACCTCCCTTGGGAAGATCAACACCAAGTGGAGAAGATCTAAAGCCAATGATATCTAGAAAAAAGAAAAAGCAAGCCAAACACCAAAATATATTTCTCAGCCACTCAAAAGTAACCAAGAATGAGCAAGCTTCAAGAATTAGGCATCATTCCACTTTTAGATCCCACACTAAGGACACCCTTAGTTGCCTAAATTCCTTCCCTTTCTTATCTTTTCTACCCTCTCCTCATTGGATCAAAGCTCATACTACAACAATTACTCACTTGATGTTAGGTCAACAACCCTTTCCAATCCTCTGAAACTCAACACACAAGGAGGTGTAGAAAAGGGCCTACAAATGGTCCATTTTGCAAAAAAAAAATTAGGTACTCAAGCCCTAATTTTACTCCATTACACATGCAAATTTGTTTCCAATTTCCAACAAAGACATTATGCATGCAAAATGCATGCTCCACATGCACAAATTCAGTACAAATAAGTAACTGTGCAAAAAACAACGCTCATGGCCCCATTTTGCTCAATTTGAGAATGGTTCATGCACATTTCAAAAAAATGTGCAGGTTCTATTTGGTGTCCCTTGATTTAATATCCACACACATATTCTGTCCTTAAAAAAACATAAAAAAAAAAGGGAAATCATTAGATGGTCATAGACACAAGTCAATTGGGCTATCTAAGTTTCTTCCAACACACTCCACTCCATCTTGGGTTTTTGTTGGAGGCACTCTCTCTCTCTCTCTCTCTCTCTCTCTCTCTCTTTATTTCTGGATAGCAAATCTACACCTGCTTTTGGATTGCAAATCTACACATGCTTTTGGTTTTGCAGAGGTGAATACACTACATCTTATTGTATAAATACAAATCATTAAAATCCGTCAAATAGCTACAAGATATAGAGAATTCGGCTCATTTTTTGCTGTTGGGTAGGAAGAGCACAAAAGCCTTGAGAATGGAGAAGCATGCGACTGGTATATCAGCTGGAACTTTGCGGAGGTGTTGGGCAGCTGCCACCATTTAAGTTGCTGAGTGGAGGGAGTGTTAAGTACAGAAGTGGATGTAGTGTGAGGCTTCGACGCCAGTGTGTGCTTATGTGGGGCTGTGGCCACGTCTTCTGTCAACCAAAACCTGAGATCTGCCAGACCAGAAAATGTACCCTGGAGAATTCTTTGTGGGTATGTGTGTATGTATGCATATATCTACCTTTCGCTTTTTATAAGGTCCTGCCAATCAGCTCTTCTGTAGAATTCACCATCTTTATATGGTGGCACACATTTATCATTGTAGGATTCTCTCTCTCTCTCTCTCTCTCTCTCTCTCTCTCTCTCTCTCTCTCTCACACACACACACACACACACACACACACACAAAAGTGAGCACGTGTCCCAAAGTTTTGATTGACTTATGTTTCACAGTGACACTGTTTATCATGACATTTAGATTGAATAAGGGAGTGATTTAAATTCTGAAGTTACTTGTGATGCAGATCACACTTGCATAGACTGTGACACCTGCCGTTGTGATGGCACCAGTAAGTGATTGTAAAGAGTGGCATGCTGCTGAGAGGGCTGTTTTTCAAACCAACCCTGGAATATAGCCCCGCTTTTTGCTCGATAACCAATGGATAATAAAAAGTTTTAGTTGAAATGTGTCATCAGCTACTTGTTTAATCTCATAAATAAGTAGTTGATACTAACTGACGTGGTGCATTCTTTAGAAAGTTTTCACACAAGCTGGGGAGAAATCTGCAGTTCACATCAGCCAGTCTCAGAAAACGAGAGGGTTGCTGCTTTGCAGGTCAATGTTATTTCCAAAACTCTACGTAAAGATGTGTTTATCAAACTTGAAAATTTCGTAGATGAGTTTGCAATAGCCATTTGGTTGAGTTATGTTCTTCAAATGGAACCAAATGGCAATTGTGGTCCATTTTCCATGCCATATCTTTGACTGGCTGGCATATTCCTCAGTGCCTCTAACATTTTTGTGTGGACTGACTTGCAAACAAGTGAACATTGCAGGCTCAGGCCCTCAACATTTTTGTTTGGACTAACTGCAAACAGTGAATACGCAGGCTCTACTTTCTTGCCCAACTTCGTCTATACACACAATTGAAGCCCCTCCAGACATTCTTCAAATTCAAGCAACCTTTCCCTTGCCAATAGATCTTGAAAGATTGCACAGTAAGTTTAATCAGGTCTTACTTCAGAGGCTTTGGTTTGGATGTTCAGAATTTGACAGCCCATTTTACTGCTTGATTGTTCTTGTAACATGCCAACTTTTCTCAAAATTAAAAAAAAGCTATTTGCAACTTGTTTATTTTGAACCTATATTTCTTTCTAGTTCTAATACTTACAATCAACATGGCAACAATAGCTTTGAAATAGTGTCATGTGAGTAGGGACATAGTAGCAAATAGTCTGCTTGATGCATGATGGAGTTGGCAGTCTAGGACCACTGCATAAATTACGCAGAGTTAAGATTGTACTTTCTCTGTCATATTCTGCGTAGTAGGTACTTTTTTGGGTTTACATTGATGCATTCTCTAATCACCAAAGGTATTAAAGGTACTTTTTTGATGATCCCTAGGGAGTATACCATTGTGGTTTCCATTCGAAAAAGTAATTTGTGCTGCATCCTATATCACACACAGATCAGATGGGAACATATTGGTCGATAGGTGAATCTCATAATATTTTAACTTTTGATTTCAAATCCTTTTTGT